>JAQQPU010002385.1:35349-48917 GCA_029168905.1 Artemia sp. Kazakhstan ARC1039 | reverse complement strand
AGGGGCTATGTCCTTCAATGTGAGAGGGGCTATGTCCTTCAATGTGACTGGCTCGAGATAACTGACGTTTGATGACACGCTCATCGATGGACTGGGTATGTAATTTCCAATTTTAAAAGAATACATTAAAAATAAAGTTTGTCTATACTTTATTATCCTAAAATAAAACGGTAAACTTCATCACCATTCTCCTATGGAATTATTTCGATTAATTGCGGTATTTTTTTGGCAAAATATTTTTGTGGAAGAATCAAAACTCGAACAAAAGTTAGCTAAACAAGCAGAATAAGAAGAGAGCAGGGATCTGGCCACCGTCGTTTGAAAAAAGCGTTTGAAACTGGTCAAATTTAGCACAGCAGCTTCATGATTCTGAAGACAAATTATCATTCTGGGGCTGTTGTGTCATTCCCATATTGTGTAATTCTTTTATATTTTACCAAAACCGTATACTTGAGAATGAAAAGAATATTTTCTCAGACCTTAGAAATCCTAGCTTAACCAACTTAATACCCTAAGCCGTTACGGAGATATCGCTGATACACTCGTTCGACAACTTGCACGCACTTAGTGTGTTTTGACTTGGTTCAATATCTCCCTCAACATTCCTTGAAATTTTCACTTTAATAACAAGAACCTTCTTGGAGACCCAATTTCAAGGAAAACCCTCCTTTCCAATATCAAACCCTTTATATAGGCAACTTGCATAAATTACAGCACTTTTCCCCGGGGGTTAGGGGGTCTATTATCCTCAGAGGCATGGTCACTGGACAGATCGATTACTTTAAACGGATCTCCCATTTCAACAGTTTGAACAATGTCTTTGGGGGGAGGACATAAAAATAGAGTTTGAAATAGGCGCTGGTTGCCCTCCAATTAGTTTTGACTTTTAAAAAAGGAACTAGAGCTGTCAATTTACAATTGAATGAGCCCCCGCAAAGGTTATATGACAGATCCTTCCACACAAAGTGGCCGGAGGGGGGGGGGGATAATATATTGTAGTCGTTACCTAAGCAGTGCAATTTTGGTGCGTGTAATATATTTTTGATGGTTTTATGTATTTTAGCCACATACCTAAAGAGAACCTATCAAACCTTGAAAACTCCAAACTCTCAGACACTTTTTGAGGCTCGCTTATTGTTCGTCAACAGCATGGTGCTTTGCTTAAAATCTGAGCAAAAAATCAACGTCATCTTGTCAGAGAGAAAAGAAATAAGGTTTGTCTTTAGGATACATTTGTTTGGATCATGTGTATCCCATTTCAGTTTGTTGTCGGTGCCAGGTATCCATAATAAGAGCAATTACTCGTAATGAAAAAGGAGTATAGGCCTATTTTAGAAATTGGTCAAGCTTGGGACGAAACTTTAGAAGGGGTAGTTTGAGGATTCCAAACTGATTTTTCCTTTAAGTACAATTTTCATCTAGCTTCATGTTTTTAAACCCCATTTACTTTCAATCTACTTGCTTTTTTCCCCTTTCCTACTTATTTTCTGGGCTTGTCGAGTGGAAACACTGTCTACATTTAAAAATAGTATTTTTTTTGTCCTAGAGTTGGGATTTTTTTTTTCAAATTAAATAAAAAAAACAAGTTTTTTTAACTGAAAGTAAGGAGCGACATTAAAACTTAAAACGAACAGAAATTATTCCGTATATGAAAGGGACTGTCGCCTCCTCAACGCCTTGCTCTTTACACTAAAGTTTTTTATTGTTTAAAAAAAATGAGTTGTGAGAAAGTCAAACTTTAGCGTAAAGAGCAAGGCGTTGAGGAGGGGACAGCCCCAATCATATATGGAATAATTTCTGTTCGTTTTAAGTTTTAATGTCGCTCCTTACTTTCAGTTAAAAAAACTTGTTTTTTTTATTTAAGTTTGAACATTTTTGAATAAATGCAGGTTTTGATCTTGGCTCTAAAAGTACATGAATAATTAAAACAAAATTTTCATATTAATTTACTTTTATTTGGTTAAATGGCTTTCTCGAAACTTGTTTCATTTTATTTACGAACCTTTTTATTAGTAATAAATATACGTAACTTACGAATTAACTTACGGGACGAACTTCTATATTCATATATTTTTAATATGTATATTAGGGGGTTCGCCCCCTAGTCAATACCTTGCTCTTTAAGCGAAAGTTCGAATTGTGTTCCAATTCTTTAAAAATGACCGCTTAATCACAAAGGCCGTTAATTAGAATAAATAGCTCTTATGAAAGTACTAAAAAATCGCTGGCTTAAAGATTGAGGTATTGACTAGGGGGTGAACCCAATCCTATATGTAATATTTTCTGTTTGTTTAAAGTTTTAATGTTGCTGCTGTTGCAGTTGAAAAACTTATTTTTTTATATTTAATTTCTGATCTTTTTACGCAGGAATTTGTTTTGGGGGGTGGGGGGGGGCGGCGGCAAATCCTTCAAACCCATTATTCTGTGAGAAAAATAAGAAAATTATGGGAAAATGAAAAAAATCGTGAGATTTCGGGAGGGGGCGGGCCCGGAGGCCCCCCTCCCTGCTTACGTACCTGCACGACCCCCCCTCACTACCAGGAAAAATCTCCCTGAAAACGTCTCTACTGTATACTTCCCAATAACCAATACTATATGTTAGCACTGGGTAAAGTTCATAACTTTCAGCCCTCCTCCTGGGAACTTCAGGGGATTAAGTCATCCTAAAAGACATACTTATAATATTTTCGAACATGCTGAAAAAAATAGCTCTCTCAAAATTTTGATCAGGTGACTTTAGGAAAACAATAAGCGTGGGAGGGGGCCTAGTTGCCCTCCATTTTCTTTGGTCACTTAAAAAAGGCACTAGAACTTTTAATTTTCATTCCAATGAGCCCTCCCACGATATTCTAGGACCACTGGGTCGATACGATCACCCCTGGGGAAAAAATAAAATAAACACGCACCCGTGATCTTTCTTCTGGCAAAAAATGCAAAATTCCACATTTTTGTAGATAGGAGCTTGAAACCTCTACAGTAGGGTTCTCTGATACGCGGAATATGATGGTGTGATTTTCATTAAGGTTCTATAACGTTTAGGGGTTTTTCCCCCTTTTTTCGAAAATCAGCCAAATTTTCTCAGGCACGTAACTTTTGATGAGTAGGATCAAACTTGATGAAACTTATATATTTGAAATCAGCATTAAAATCTGATTCTTTTGATGTATCTATTTGTATCTAAATACCTTTTTCTAGAGTTTCGGTTACCATTGAGCTGGGTCCCAATAACCAATACAATATGTTAACATTGGGTAAAGTTCATAACTTTCAGCCCTCCTCTCTTGTTATTTTATCCTTAAACATAACCTTAACGAGATTTGGATATAATAAGTTACTTTACATAATGAGCCGATTAATAAACACAATTATAACAAAACATTTTACTCCAAGAAAAATTACATTTTTTTGATCTAACATGTCTAATTCAAGTTTTATTTTAAAAACAATGTTTGAGCTTCACATACTTCAAAAAATGCTAACGGTTGATTTTGGCCACTTTACAGTAGCCAAAATAACTGCTTAGTTATGCTACTTATTCAACAAATTGTCTTTTTAGTCATCATTTTCGAGATGAACGCTATAGCGATAGATAAACAAATAAGTAGAACAACAGGGAAATTTTTATATAAGACAGTGGAACGCAACTTTAAATGAATATTTCGACCCTTTATCCAAGGGCCGTCCTCAGCAAAACAGACGAAGAGAATAAAAACAATATGAAAGAAACTTACATTAAAATTCAATCATTAAAACTAAAAGGTTTTTTAAAAAATGTTTTAAAACAGCCCTAATATCATTACTTCAAGGAAGTTCAACCAGGACTGGTACTCCAAACGAAGTGGACAGAGAACAATTCATTCAGATGGAATTAAAATACTTACAGACAAGATTTTAAAGCTAATCTCGCCTTCTTGGCAGCTAACCTAAATGGTCTATTCGTAATAGGTTGACTGGAGTTATTTACTGGTTTTTTAATATAATTGGTTAAATCATTTTTAATTAGATTTGTGTATAGGGTATTAAGTGAATATTCCCCCAAATCTCTATTTAAAGAAATATTACTATTTATTTTGATTTTAATTTCAATTGCCTCACGAACAACCTGTTTTATGCCTAAATCATTGCTAATAAGGCAAGTTTCTTCAAAAAGCATTTGCATGTTTTAATTATTCGCGACATTGATAAACTGGATTTTACAATTTACAGAAAACCCACACAAAATAACAGATATCTACATTTTAAATCCAATCACCCCCCACAAGTTAAAAGAGGTGTTGTTACATCTCTTGTTGACCGTGCCTTAAACATTTGCTCTGAATCTTACATCACAGATGAACTAGATTTTATTAGAGACATACTTTTTGGAAACGGTTATCCTTGTTTCTTTATTAACAATACAATTAGCCGAAGATTGGCAAGACACTCCCGTAAAGTTAAAGGTCTTTTGCAATGGTAAGTTCCCGTCAAGCCCTCAAATAAAATTTACCTTACATATATTATAAAAGTCACTACAAGTTTAAAAAAGTTTGCACACAAAATGATTTTTATGTCGTATTTACAAATAATTTTAAAATCATGAATTTCTTTAATTGTGGTAAAGATATAACACCAGTTACTCACCAAAGAGGGGTTTATCAAATACCATGTGACTGTGGCCATTTTTATGCTGGTAGAACCCATCAAAATTTAGAAAAACGCCCGCAACAACACAAAGATGACATAACTAAAGCTTTAAATTCTAATAGTACAAATATTTCCATCGATTCGGCTTTAAGCAGTCACATATATGATAACCCTAGTCGTAAAATACTTTTTGAAGAAACTTGCCTTATTAGCAATGATTTAGGCATAAAACAGGTTGTTCGTGAGGCAATTGAAATTAAAATCAAAATAAATGGTAATATTTCTTTAAATAGAGATTTGGGGGAATATTCACTTAATACCCTATACACAAATCTAATTAAAAATGATTTAACTAATTATATTAAAAAACCAGTAAGTAACTCCAGTCAACCTATTACGAATAGACCATTTAGGTTAGCTGCCAAGAAGGCGAGAATAGCTTTAAAATCTTGTCTGTAAGTATTTTAATTCCATCTGAATGAATTGTTCTCTGTCCACCTCGTTTGGAGTACCAGTCCTGGTTGAACTTCCTTGAAGTAATGATATTATGGCTGTTTTAAAACATTTTTTTAAAAACCTTTTAGTTTTAATGAGAGAATTTTAATGTAAGTTTCTTTCATATTGTTTTTATTCTCTTCATCTGTTTTGCTGAGGACGGCCCTTGGATATAGGGTCGAAATATTCATTTAAAGTTGTGTTCCACTGTTTTATAATACAAATTTCCTTGTTGTTCTACTTATTTGTTTATTATGGAAAGGCAGTGTGGTCTTTGTCGCTGTTTGCGTATAGCGATAGATCCTATATCATAATTTTCAGTGAGAAGTCTGTTAAAATGTTGAGTATACACATTCTCTTTATTGCAATTTCCTATGTTTTATTTAAAGTTCTAAACATATCCATCCTTTCTTTTTCATTTTGAAGTTCATCGTAAACCTACATGCAATAAGAATTTTGGGGAAGATTTTTACTTATATTTCCTTATTTACAAGCATAAGAATCCTCGGATATTTCTTCGGAAGTACATTTCCTCCAAGAGAATCTTTAGATTAGAATGATATAGGCTACTCAAAAAAAATAATTTGAATATTGTTTAGTAATAATAAGTATTAATCATTATGCCCACAAATTATTCATAGAAAGAAAAAATTGTTTGCCTGTTATTGACTAGCGAACACAGAACGACATATTCGAAAATCATGATGTACCCATGTATTTCAAATGTGACGCGTCAACAATGGCAAGGGCGTACCCGAGATTTTTTTTTCAGGGGGGGGGGGCCTAATTTAGTATTTTTTTCGGGGGTGGGGGATTCCCCCAAAAAACTCAAAGAACGCAAAAAAAATTAGTTTATATCCATTTTTGTTAAGTTTTTATGAGTCAGACAAACATTTCGGGAGGGGGGGGTAAGGGGTTGAAACCCCCTAACCCTTCCCCTGGGTACGGACTTGGGACACGAGCTAGACAACAGCTTTCCCTAAAGAAAGGGTATAGCAGACTGCTGAATTTCTCTTGGTCGTGAGTTAGGGGAGTGACTATTTACAGGCAACCTGGCCCACGAACAGCGGCTCTGCCAGCAAAAATCTCTAACTAGCTTAAGGTCTGGTTGAATGTTTTCATCCATGTCTCAATTAAGGTAGTTTGCTGTTGTGTTAACGATTCCAGTCCCCCTGATAATCAAGAGCAGCACGGAAAACCCTAATTTGGTATTCTTGAAACTGCGAGAGACTCAAAAAAGACAACCGTTCTCTTCATCCGTTTGAGCGTGAGATGCGCAAGAACACAAATGAATACTCACCATCTGTGAAAATATAAACAGCATCGTCCTCAGATGTAGCTAAGAAGGTATACTTTTAACGGACATCCTCAGACAGGAGGTACAGTTTTAACAGAAGGTACTCTGTAGCAGACATTTCAATTCCCGTCATGCTTTCTTTTATACTTGAGCTTTCCGCCATTTTCCGTTGTATGGATTTGGTTCCCCAGATCTGACGAAAGAGGACCTGTTCTTGGAGACCTGACTGGTATTTTCGGCCACGGAAAATAATATTACGATCCATCAGAAGACCACAGAAAAAGCGATTTGAGTGTCCCGGAGAGTCATGGTTCATTTACGCATTGCGGAGATCCATGTGGAAATCCGTCCGTATCTTTTCGAACGATGAACCAGAAAACGCTACGGTTTAAGGTAAAGTCTTCAAATAAATGCATCAGCGTGACCTTTCTCTAAAATCTGTTCAGCAATAGAGAGCCAAATGACACCAGTTTTCTTAGAGCCTGGGCGAGCAGTATCATAAAAGCTGCGGTAGCCTTGAACCACAGACAAGAAGTATTATCATACAGATGTCCAACTGTCCTATCTCGCAATGTTAAAAAAGAGGGTCGGGTATTCGGACGCCATTTGTTATGATGTTTAATGCATGCTAGAAGGCAGAGTTGCCATGTTAGTTATATTTAGGCATTTTGATGGGTAAAAGTTATAGCCAATTTTGGAAACTTTACAATTTGTCAAACTTTACAATATTATGAGTATGACAATGCCAACAAGACAATCTCTGTTTGTGTTGTTTTGACGCAAGGTTACCAACACAGGCAAGAAGTATTATCATACAGATGTCCAACTGTCCTATCTCGCAATGTTAAAAAAGAGGTTCGTTTATTCGGACGCCTTTTGGCTATATGTTGACGTTTAATGCATGCTAGAAGTCAGAGTTGCCATGTTAGTTATATTTAGGCATTTTGATGGGTAAAAATTATAGCCAATTTTGGAAACTTTACAATTTGTCATATACGGAACACGTAAAATAAAAATAAGGCTTAAATATTAAAATTTTACGGTAAAATACTGCAAACATACAAGAATTTAATAGTTTTATTTGTTTAATTTATTTACATCCCATGGCTCGTAAATGTATATACATGTTTTTAATTTCTTTAAAATTTTGATAAAATGGCGGCACGTTGTTTGCCAGTTTCGCTTGTATGATCGAATTTAAACTTATTTTTTGGTTTTATTCGTCTTTTGACCCCGAAATACGAATTCGGCCCAGCCAGGATTGTGATACCTATTTTTTTTTTAATCACTCTTTATATATCTCTTATCGTTAAGTTTTACAAATATTCATTAACCCTGAAAAAAAAAACTATTGAAGTGATCACAAGGAAGCCTAGTACCTAAATTTGAGATAACCATAAAATTTTAGTAGGGTTCTGTAAATTTTGTAAACCTAAATCCTGAGAGGCAGATGAAATATATTCTGTTCGATTTGTTGGGATATTAAATTAAAAAACCAAAACAAGTCCTTTCAACTGAAAATAAAGAACAAAATCAAAAGATAAAAACAAAAATTATTACATATATGAAAGTTCTTATGAACAGATGTCTTCTGTAAGTATTGGTTTGCGGTTCTCACGAGGTTCATTTTTTATTTATTTATGAAACTGCATTTTTTCTCTTCAATGTAGTAAGTGAGTAAAGTATTGAGTCCTGCCACAAACAAATCTGTATAGATTTTCACGTGGTAGGACTGTGAGATATTGACTTTTTTTTGTGAATATTGGTCTTTAATTAAAAATGAATTTCTCTCTCTCTTTGGCCCTTCCTTAACACCTGGCTCTTTACGCTAATGTTTCTTAGTACTTTAAAAAAGCTTCTTATTGATCTAATTAAACGACCCTTGTGTTTCAGTAGTTGTTCTTAATTAATTGGGACAAAAAACTTTAGCGTAAAGAGCAAGGTGTTGAGAAGGGGCAACCTCCCTTTCTATATATATATTATATTTATATATATATATATATATATATGATTCAAATTAAATATATAACCAGTAATATACGGATCATCATAGTTTCGTGCTTGCCTTGAACCCACAAATCACTTAATTAGGCACTGGGACATAATCAGGCGATTCTGGTTTTACTACGAATCCGCTTGAAATTCATAGCAAATGACTTAAATACTACTTTTAATAACAACTCACCGCAGCACCAAGCCACCTGAGGCCAACACAGCTGCCAAGTCACTTGCTATGGCAATATAGTTCCAACCTCAGCAATTTCAGTTAATTTTCCGAACAATTTATTGAGTAAAGTAATCAGCTTTTATTAGGAGACTTTATCTTCATATTTTTTCTACAACAGCAATGAAGGAGACAAGTTTTGAAACTAAGAATTTAATGATTTAATAATTCAGAGTGAACCTTTCCTGGTTTCAGACAAATCCATAAAATATAACTTTTACATCTTGTTCAACAAAAACAGCTTGAAGTGTAACTGAACTTCTAACAACACTGTTTCATACTCCCCTCATGGCCAAACTAAAACAGATTACAGGAAATAACTGATCATCCAAAAAAAAAAAAAATCTGAAAAAAGAGAAGAAAAACTATATGGACATTCAAGTAGTATAAGAAAAAGGCCATTGAAAAATAATACAACTTTATACTTCTTTATCATTTACTAATTTAATTAAAACAGTAATATGTGCATCAAACATATCCGCTAAATTTTTTTGCGTATCAGAACCATCTCAAAGTCCTTGATAATAAAATAAAGGGACTTATTTTAATAGAATGTGTTTTCAAGGGTCTGTTCATTGAATTATTTTGTTCTTTCAGAATTGAAACAGTTAACTACTTCTAACAGATATAATGGAGAATATATATCCTAGGAATTCCTAACAAAGTAGAAAAAAAACTGTTCAATTTTTGATAATCTTTAAAATACATTAACTTACTTTCTTGAAATTGGACTTACAGGCTTGAAGGTCTATAATGCTGACTCTAATATTTTAAGTATTTCCTTTAGAAGCCAGAAGCGACAGCAACAACCAAGGAAACTTTTAGTGACTAAGATTACGAAAAAAACAGCTTTTAGCACAATAATCACTCACCTCAAGAAAATTGTCGGCTAGAAATAAATGACATCCAGGATACTTTTTCTCATAAGAACATACAAAGCGACAACAAAACTTTTAAGTGTAATGTCTATTCTTATCCAAAGATAATTTTGCAAATTCGAAAATTTGACTTCTCCCCTTTATTTGTATACATTCCATTTTTTTTTGTAGTTTCAGAGTTGTAATATATCTAGTATACAAAATAATTCTGAAAATCCTCGGTTGGGAAAAAATAATGAACAAATGACAAGATAGTAAGAAAAAGAACCAAAAACAAAGGCTTTTCTACAACAAGAAGCAGCCAAAAATTTAGACACTTTCGAATAAATAAGCATTGACAATATTTAAATTATGAACAACTCCACTTTGTTGCCAGAGAAATTGCAGGGATAAAGATTATATTTTTTCATCAGAACATTGAAAGCAGCAATACGACTTTTGAGTATGAGTCTTTTCTTACATAAGCCGATATTGACATTTCAAAATTTGAGCTCTTTGCTTTACCTGCATAATTATTTTTTTTTGTGCTTATACATCTAACAATGAAAAACAGTCAAAATAACTTTTGAAGTGGGAAAAAAGATAAAAACATATTGCTCATCTCTTACTAGCAAGCTAGAATTTAGTCAAGAATATAATTTTCAACACGACCTGGTAACAAGAAAAATTCAGCAAAGGACAAAAGACCAAAAAAGGACAAGAAACAGTGTTTTTTGTAACAACAAAAAACAGCAAAAAATAGACTTAGGATAACTAACCATTGTTAACATTTAAACTCCAAATATCCCCATGTTATTGCTAGAAAATTTAGCTCTTGAGATGGTAAAAAAGGCAAAAAACATATTGGTCATCTCTAACTAGCAAGCTAGAATTTAGTCAAGAATATAATTTTCAAAACAATGTGGTAACAAGAAAAACTCAGCAAAGGGCAAAAGACCAAGAAAAAGACAAGAAACAGTTTTTGTCACAACAAAAAGCAGCAAAAAAATGGACTGTCAATAACATTTATACTCCAAATATCTCCACTTTACTGCTAGAAAAATTGAAAAAAACTGCCTTATACAGGTTGCAATATTGATTTTGTTTTATTAAACTTTTGTCAGTTCACACTTCTTTCTTGTTGTTTTTGCTCCATTAGAGATCTATTTGTGAACTTCACTAGGTGATGAAGTCTCATAACAACATAAGTCCTACAGAATTGCTGTCGAGCCTCTTCAGAACAAAATAGGGTAGAACTATCACGGTAGCTCACTATCTTTTCTCTTATATTTTCATGCTATTCAGAAAATGATCTTCACAGGATTTTATATAATTGAAACAAGCCTCAGTTGGAACAGTCAAACCATGGAAAGGACCAGCTGATGGATTGTCATATGCTCTATAATATGTAAAAAGATCATCTGGCCCTGCAAAGTTGTCATGGCTCTTAAAAAATTGAATTTACACTGATAACACTTATGTCTCTCCAAAAATGTTTTAACAGACCAAACATTTCTGCTTGTTTGTCAAAATCACTTGATATTGTAAAAACCAAGGTTTAACTGTGGCACTACACTCATTTTGCTGAATTAATGATGAAAATTGTTCAATGAAATCGTCGTTTTGAAACACAGGGTAACCATAAGAGACTTCACTGATTCATTTTCTTTGCTTCTACTTTTCAGTCTTTTTAAGGCATTCATAGTATTTAAAATTACTGCATCATCAAATTTGCAGTTGGCGCCTGATTTTGATAGGTGTTATAAAGCAGCAGAATGCCTGCTTATAGTTGTTTTCAAACTCACATACACTAGGATTGTCATTTAGACCACCTTTTCTTCTCATAAGTCCAAAGAAGTTTTCCAAGCAATCTTGATTTAATCTTCTGGTGGCAAGCTTTTGAATTCCCAGGCTCCTCATTTCAGTAGACGGTCCCTTCAGGGACGATATATTCAGAAGCCACCCTTTTTAAAATTTCACCCTGTTTGTAATGTCTTGTTTTCTTCTACAATTATAGATCTTCAAAGTTGACAGTTCTTTTGAAACATTGTCTAAAAAACAAAACTTTTCTGACCTTTTCATTCCTCTTGAAAGATGCAAAGGTCGCCTAAAACGTTTTTTATCTAACAGAGAAGACGAATTGAATAAATCAAACAGTTTGTCTATGTTCTTTATGAATTTTATTGTTCCCAGACATTCCTTACCCAGAATATTAGTGGCATATAAACAATGCATAGCACTAGCAACAGAGTGACTTAGAACCTAGGCAGCAAGACTGACATTCATTTTTTTTATATTATTCAACAACAAATGTCCTCTATGGAGTCTAGGCATCATACAGATATTATTTTTGGAGGCATAATTGTAAGTCTGACACACATGACTCCATCAAAGAACTCCACTGTCTACATCCACATGTGGCAACATCCACAAACTCAATCCTTGTGTCTGATGTATCTTCACTATAGTCTTTTGATTTCAGACTATTACAATGGTCATGTTCAAAATTGGAGGCAGTATTACAGCTTTCACTGGTTGATGGCAAATTTGCATCATAATCGCATAATATTTGTCTTCTACACTTTGTTAATGGGGGGCACAGTTTATCTTTTGGGTTTGCTACTCCATGGTTTTTTTTTTTTTCTTTCTTGAGATTGGACCACTTTCCACTTTCCACTGGGTGAAGAAACAGAATATCTCTTATCATTCCTTTGAGAATCAAGCATATTAGAAGAGCTATCCTTACTTTGATTTTCTTCAATAAAATTTCCCATTGACAATAGACAATTGACAATAGTACAAAAGGGAAGTCTAAGCAGGGTTGCCAACTGGAAATATTTTATGTCCAATGGACATATTCCTGTGTGCCGGGACACAATGACATAATAGGGCAAAAAAGGGACATATTTTAGAAATTTGAGAAATAAAAGGGACATATTTTACAAATTTATGAAATTAAATAGAATATTTCCCCGCTGGATACATATTTTTGTAAAAAAATTTTTAATTTTTCACCAAATCACTATTAAAACTACTTTTGTAGCACTAAATGTACTTAACTACTTATTTTCTACTGATTTCTTATAAACGTTATTATTTTTCAGAGTTGCTTGCTCTCTCCTGCAGACAACTATTTGCAAATAGGCCTACTCTTGAAATTCTTTATAAGTTTGTATTCTTTCATCTATAAATGATTTTATTTCTCCTTGCTTTTACGCTACAGTCAAAATAATATGCAAGGATACACCTTTTTAGTTAACAATCACTTTGGCTTCCAATAGTCAGGCAAAAACATTTATTTATCAAGTATTACTAACTGAAAATGAAAAGTTAGCAAAAGAAAAAAATTAGATTCTTGATGATCTGGAATCAATTTTGATATCAAAAGATGCACCAAAAAATTATCTTATTGTGCTGATTCCAAATATATAATATTTTTTAAGAATGGTGTTATCCATTAGTGGGCCTGAGGAAATTTTCCAATTCGAAAAAGGTGAAAAACACCCTATAAAAGTCAAAGAATTTTAATGGAAATCACCCCACCCTACCAGAGAAACCCTATGGTAGAGGTTCCAAGCTCCTATCTATAAAAATGAAATTTTATAGTGTTTGCCAGAAGAAGCATCACGGATTCGTGTTTATTTGTTGTTGTTGCTTTTTCAAGGGGTGGTCACCAAACCAGTAGTACTAGAACATCACAAGAGGGCTCGTTCAAACGAAAATTAAAAGATCTACTGTCCTTTTTAAGTGACCAAAAAATTGGAGGACACATAGCCACCGTCCCACGCCCTTTTTTCCTGAAATTCGTTTGATCAAAATTTTGAGATTGCCATTTTGTTCAGTATTGTTGAAAGGTACAATAGATATGTCTTTGGAGATAACATGACCCCTCAGAACCACCAGAGGAAGGACCGCAAGTTATGAAATTTGCCCATTGTTTACATATAGTATTTGCTATAGGGAAGTATACCAACATTTTCCAAAGAAGGAAGGGGATCTTCTGAGGATGGGTTTCCTAAGGGGACAATTTACCATTGGGATGGTTTCTGGGGGTGAGGGGGCGAACTTTTGA
>JAQQPU010002385.1:0-35249 GCA_029168905.1 Artemia sp. Kazakhstan ARC1039 | reverse complement strand
ATTTTCCGAACAGGGATATTCCCCAATGACCTTAAAATGGATCAGAAACTAAATGATTAGAAGTCTTTCTTCAAATAAAAGTATGGTAAGGAGTATTTTTTCAGGCAGAATTGTAAGCAAAAATTTTCTGGGAAGGATTCGCAGCAGGGATGGAATTGTCCGGGGGTAATTTCCCGGTGGAAGAACTTTACATGGGAGGAACTTAATATAGAAGAGTTTTTCGTTGGAAAATTTTCCACAGACGGGGTGAATTTCCTGGGATTATCTGAAAAACGATGAGAAATAAAACAAAAACTAGTTTATTCCAACGAAAGTAAGGAGTGACATTAAAACTTAAAACGTACAGAAATTATTCCGTATATGACGTGGGCTACTCCCTCCTCAATAGCCCCCTCTCTATGCTAATGTTCGACCTTTTGTGTACTTTTTTTTAAGAACGATTCTTGAAACACAAGGGACGTGCTACCCTTGGAGTAAGCCCCCCTCCACCCTTGGTGGAGAAGGAGGGAGCCACCCCCCTCAAAACACGTATTCTTTTCCCTAGATGCATCCAACAGAAATTTTTAGATAGAAATTTTGTTAAAAATGGAAAAAAGAACATATAACAATGCCCTCAGCACTTACAAAACCCATTAGAGCCCTGGGGCAAGGGTTGTAAGTTATGCCCCAGGGGCATATAAGGTTTTATGGAATGGGTAGTCATATAAACTTCAGATGGGGCTCATTTGATTGGAGTTTAGTGCCCTTTATAGGAGTCACAAGTGATTTGAGGGTGCCCTCCCCCGAGCCTATCAGTTCTCAGAACCAGCATCCAATCAGAAGTTGTAGACATCCATTTTGTTCAGCATTGTTCAAAGGTCCAGTAATTATGCCTTTGGGGATGTCACCCCCCTGATTGAAGGGCAACCCAGCTTACCTAGCGCTCCGCAACGTCGCTTGACTCCTGGATTGTACCTTATGACATGCGCCAGAAATACTCTGATTGGCAAAAAGCTACCATAAGAAGTGAAAATGCTGACCCTCATGCTGACCATACCTGTCAGGCTGAACTCTCGCAAGAAGATGAGCCTTAAGCTCCGACAATTAGTTTTTTACTGTTTACATGTTTTTATGAGGTTTGTGCTTTCACGCTACTTCACTCATATTTACTACAGTATGTCCAGAGAACATCATATGTTCTTATTTTAGTTATTGCTAAAATAAAAAATGAGAAGAAGGCCAGTTTTGTGTCTCGACATTGAATTTGCACCCTTTCTACAAACTAAAACGCAAATTTACCTAGGCTTGGGCTAGGAACTACTTATCGACTTTGCACTCCTTAACGACCTAGTAATCGGAGGTACCCTATTTTCTCATCGGGATGTACACAAATATTCTTGGATATCTCCCGATGGCCATACCCGAAATCAGATTGACCATTGTCTTTGGAGCAGGAAGTGGAGATCAAGCCTACTTGATATAAGGGGATATAGAGGAGCTGACGTTGGCTCAGATCATAATCTGATGGCAGCAAAAATCTGCCTCAAATTGAAAAGAAATAGAAAAGTAAATAAGGCTCCCTTAAACCCAGTCTTTGACTCGGAGAAACTGAGGTTGAGAGAATTCAACAAAGCTTTTAAACTAGAGATGCGGAATAGTTTTGAAGCCTTGTCTTTACTAGATGATGCTGATAGCAATCAATACTGGGAAAGCATAAAGTTGTGCTTTCACAATGCCGCGAAAGCCACCATTGGGTACCGAAAGAGCCCAAAAGACCAGTGGCTATCTGACCAAACATGGGAACTCATTGAGAAAAGGAAAAAAGTAAAAGCATCACTTATCCAAAGACAAACCCCCGACCAACAGACCCTCAGAAGCGATGAATACAGAGCCGCGGATAAAGAGGTAAAGAAGAGTGCCAGAAAAGACCAGAGAAACCTGCTGGAGCAAAAGGCAGCGCAGGCAGAAGAGGCGGCGGAGAGAGGTGATTCAAGAACCGTCTATAAAATCACTAATGAGATTATTGGAAAGAAATCCTCTATTCAACATGGACCAGTAACAGACCCCGCGGGCATCCTGATAACACAGCAGTCTGACGTAAACGAAGTTTGGGCCAGTCACTTCGAGAAGCTGTTAAATAGACCTCCACCAGAAGATCCCCCAGAGATCCCAGCAACAACACTGTTTTCCTTAGATATCAGCACGGATCCGCCGTCATCCACTGAAATTATAGCAGCAGCAAAGAAGCTGAAAAATGGGAAGTTGCCTGGCGAAGACAGGATATCCACGGAAATGATTAAAGTGACTGTTATGACCTGCATCAAGTTCTGGACAGCGTTGTTCGCAGTAATCTGGACGACCACCAAAGTACCTTCGGATTGGAAACGCAGCACGCTTGTGAGGATCTTTAAGAAAGGCGATACGTCCTTCCCAGGCAACTGGCGAGGATTCTGCATGCTTTCCATACCTAGCAAATTGCTGACGCACATTTTACTGCAGAGAAACAGCTCGCAGCTCGACAGACACCTTCGCGACGAGCAACATGGATTCAGACCGAACCGTTCATGTGCAGATTTGATATTCACCCTACGGCTACTGATGGAAGAAAGCAGAGAATGGCGCTCCAAAATCTATATGATATTCATCGATTTTGAGAAGGCATTTGACTCAGTAGACCGCCAAAGTCTGTGGAAGATCCTACTGCATTACGGAATCCCTGAAAAGATAGTTTCACTGATTGTTGCGTTTTATGAAGATAGCGAGTGCTGTGTAAAGACACCAGATGGCCAAACCCGTTTCTTCCGCATTATGTCAGGAGTTAAGCAAGGTTGCGTCTTGTCACCGCTACTTTTCGTAATTGTCATTGATTACATGCTGCGAAGTACAAGCACAGACGGAATCTAGCTAAATCCAGAAACACGCCTCAGTGATGTAGACTTCGCTGACGATATCGCCGTCCTAGAATCATGCAAGCAAAGACTCCAAGAACTCCTTGACAAAGTGAGGGAGAGAGGCGGCCATGTCGGCCTAAAAATAAATAATGAGAAAACAAAATGCATGGCTACCACAGATTCACCCCTGAGCATCACTTGCGGAGACCAACACATAGAGCAAGTTGTCCATTTCAAATACTTGGGAAGCATAATAGAAAGTACCGGATCGACCACAAAAGAAGTGCTCACAAGAATCGGCCAAGCTAATGGGGCCTTCAATAGATTACGGAAAGTGTGGCGGTCCCAAAGCTTCTCTATACGGCTAAAGCTACGACTCTTCAATAGCAATGTTATGCCAGTGCTGCTTTACGCTGCCGAAACCTGGCACCTGAACCAGGAACAAGAGCTAAGAATACTTGCTTTCGAAAACACATATCTCAGAAGAATTCTCAACATCCGTTGGCAGCAGAGAATAACAAACCAATCCATCCGTGACAAGACTGGCCAGCCTCTTGTGACACATATTATAAGAGTCCGCCGATGGAGATACCTTGGCCATGTACTACGTATGGACAATCTCCGACTACCAAATGCAGCGCTCCATTGGAGGCCATCGGGTCCATGCCGCAGGGGCAGACACAGAAACACCCTGCGTAGAACGTACCAGACAGATCTTCGTAACCTGCACACATCAATCCAACCTCAGTGGGAGGACATACTTGCAGCAGCAAACCGGCGGGAAGATTGGCGGCTCCTTCTTGATTCCCTGGGTGCCTCTGGAGGCACAGGTGGATCGAAGGTCTAAGGTAGGGGTACCATCTATTCATATTTCTACCAACCTGAGCGTTAAAATATCCCAGAAAAAACATCATGCAGGAACCCTGTCTATTTGCTTCTGTAACTGTAAGTAAAATTCAGCTGAGTCACTAGCATCTCCGTCAGTCGGTTCTGCAGGGGCATATACTACTATAACTGATAACCTGAACTTTTTAGTCATAAAATGAGCAATTAGTATTCTATTATTAATACTTTCCCAGCCTAAACAAGACTTAGTAGCTTCCTTATTCATCATGAGCCCTACTCCCTGTCTATGTACCCCATGCTTCCTACCTGAGTAAACAAATTCTATATCACCTAATTTCATACTTCCTACCCCTGGGATACGAGTTTCTGAAACTAATAAATCCAATTCGAATCGTCTGAATTTGTCAGTCAAAATGTCGATTTGATAGTCATTTTTTAACGGTGTAGGAAAAGAAAACAGTAATGGATACAGACTTTTGCAATTTTCTAGGTATAACAATCTAGTTGTAACCAATACGGTGTTTGGTCATAAAATGGCTCATAAGATAACATGGTATTCACGTGATGGTAAGACAGCAAACCTTATTGATTATTTTATTGTAAACCGAACACTAGCAGGATCAATACAAGATACTAGGGTATATAGGAGTGCCGTTATTGATGTTAAGAGTAAAGATCACCATCTAGTAGTGTCAAGGGTTAATCTAAAGCTAAAATATAGGAAGGGTAACTACCTTCCGGGAGGTTATGATGTTGGTAGACTCCAGGATAAGAATTTGATAGAAAATTTCCAGGAACAGTTGAATACTAAACTTTCGAGTTGAAAATTTGATAATGCGGAAGATGGTTGGAATGATTTTAGAAAAATAATTTGTGAAGTTGCTGAAGGTGTCTTAGGGAAGAAAGCTAGAACTGCAGCTAAGAATATTAGTGAAAAAGCTTTATGTTGGATAGAAAGGAAAAAGGACTTGTACAAGAATTACCTTAGTAATAGATCACATGAAAACAAAAGGAATATAAAGAAAGTGCAGAAAGCATTAAAATATGAACTAAGAAGGTGTGAAATAGAGGCCATGGATAAAATTGCTGAGGATCTGGAAGATGCAGCTAGACGGCATAATAGTGAAATATTGTACTGCCATGTTAACAATTTGAGAGGGAGTAGTCAGTGCGGACTTGGCATAGTTAAAGATAGGAATGGGGTCGCAATTAGCGATAAGGAAAAAACTAAAGAGAGATGGGCCGAAAATTTTGAGAATTTTCTTAACCGAGATAGAGTTGAAGGAAGAGATATAGAGGAAAATGAAAAAGTTTGTGATACCTTGGATGTAAAAGAAGATTTGTTTTGTGAGGAGGAATTAGCGACAGTACTAAAGGGACTAAAAAATAATAAGGCTCCAGATGCTGATAGGGTGGTGAATGAGTTTCTTTAATATGGTGGCTCTGAGGTTAGAAATAAGTTACCGAAGATTATGAATATGATTTTTGAAAAAGGGGAAGCACCTAACGATTTTAGGAAAACTTTAATTAAGCCACTTTATAAGAAAGGTGATAAAAGTGAGCGTGGTAATTATCGAGGGATTAGTCTGGCCTCTGTAGGTAGTAAATTACTTAGTAATATGATACTTTTTAGACTGAGAGATGCCGTAGACAAAGTTTTAAGAGAAGAACAGTGCGGTTTTAGAAAAGGTAGAGGATGTGTCGACCTATTTTTCACTCTTAGGTTAATAATTGAGAAGTGCCTGAGTTTTTAAACACCTTTGTTCCTCAGTTTTATAGATTATGAGCAAGCGTTCGATTCTGTTGATAGAAGAGCTTTAGTGAAGGTTAAATCCTTGTATGGTGTACCAGACAAATACATTAAAGTGATTAGTGCTATGTACGAGAATAACACTGCTACGGTTAAGGTAGGAAATGAGGTAAGCAACTGGTTTTGTATTGAATCGGGAGTTAAGCAGGGTTGTGTTCTATCCTCCTTTATATCGATTATTTTGATGGAATTTGTATTAAGGAGCACAGGAAATGCAATGGGAGACCATGGAATCAAATGGGGAAGAAAAAGTCTCCTGGACTTAGATTATGCTGATAATTTAAGCATCCTAGATGAAAGTGTGAGCAAAATGAATGAAGTCTTAGAGGTTTTGCGAGTTCAGGGTGCTAGAATAGGTTTGAAAATTAATGTTAAAAAGACTAAGTCACTAAGGCTAGTAATAAGTGAAGATGAAAAGGTTAAGTTAGGTAATGAAAAGATTGATCAGGTGGACAGCTTCACTTACCTCGGTATTATTATTAGTAAAGATGGTTGGAGCAGTGAAGATGTCAAAATTAGAATAGCCAATGCTCAGGGTGTTTTTTCACAGTTAAAAAAGTTTGGAAAAATAGGAAGATAAGTCTGCAAACGAAGATTAGAATATTAGAAGCTCCAGTGATGACAGTAGTCAAATATGGCTCTGAAGTATGGGCACTCTGAAAAGCGGATGAAGATTTGCTAGATGTTTTCCAGAGAAATTGCTTAAGGATTGTTTTTGGTAAACGGCTGACTGACCGTATTTCAAACAACAGGCTATACGAAAAATGTGGCTCAATACCGCTCTCTAGGGCTATAATAAAAGAAAGGCTGAGGTGGCTATGACACGTTGTGCGGATGAAGGGTGACAGATTGCCAAAGACTGTTCTTTTCGGCCAACCGTCTAGGGCTAAACGGAAAGCAGGTCGTCCTCGTCTGGGGTGGGAGGACGTCATAAAGAAAAATTTAAAGGAAATTAGAACTTCATGGGCAGACGTAAAAAGGGATGCTTTGAATTGATTGGGATGGAGGAGGAACATGCGTAGCTGTGTTAGCCTCAGTCTGCTTGGTGCTGTGTTGAGTTTTTAGTAGTAGTAGTAGTAGTAGTAGTAGTATTATTTGGTTTATTGACTGTTTGATCAATGGTAGTGACGTTTGCTGGGACTTTGTTTTTCATCGATTCGTCTTTATTTCTTAGTGCTATTTTCTACCAGCGCCCTTTTTATTTTTCCAGCAATTTCACTGTCTATTGCAACATTGTTTTTACAAAGATAACAGTTCTGGCACGTAGACAAGATATGGTTTATGATATTAGTAGAAGAGTAGGCCTTTCTTTTCCTATTTGCTTTCATTTGAATGCTAATACCTAAAAGATGACGATAGGTTCTATCAATAAATAGCAAGTGACCAGAACAACTAGCAAGAAGATACCCCTCTTCATCAACTATTATTTTTAATAGTGGATTTTCAATTATGTTTTGGGGTTTAAGACTACTACCATTATAATCTTGACCTGCATCCATACTGCAACTATAGAGAGCCACATTTATATTTCCCGTGCCAAAATGAGTCGACTTTTAAAGAACTTTCAATGGGATTGAGCCTTCTAAATTGATTTTTTTCTAAAGCATTAATAAATCATCCACCGAAGATGATTTCGTAGACCAAATTGGCCTGCAAAGGTAAAAAACAAATCTAAAGAAAAAAGATCAAAAATAAGGTTTTCATTCTTCTAATAATGGTTTTTCTTAGATTCTATCGGTTTGTTTTTACGTTGGCTTTTCGGGTTGTTTGGTTTTCTTTCTTTTGTGTTGTATTATCCATATTTTTTGTATTTTCTAAAAACAAATTGGAATTTTTTTATAGCGCTGAAGAAGGGAGGCGTTATCCTCCTGAAATGTTCTTTTTGTTTTTCAGTATTTCATTGGCCTTAAAAAGCCCCAATTTTGATCATTTTTTCTTATACTTTTCTAGCGTGAACGGTTATTTTAAACTAAGCTAAATGAATCTAACTTAAACGTAGCTAACTTAAATTCAGAACTTTCTCAACGATGAGAAGAAAAAGTTCAACTTCTCATCTGAATATTCTCATGGAAGAAAAAATAAAGTAACAGTTCGATTCCCAATTTTCTAAAGAAGAGAATTAGTTCCCGTTCAATTCCGAATTTTCTCAATGAAGAAACAGCAGACTCCCTTCACTTCTGAATTTTCGATAGAAGATAGAAAAAAAGTGTACTTCGAGTCTGAATTTTTTCTACAGAAGATAGAAAATTCCACTTTAATTCAGAGTTTTCTCAGAGAAGGGGAGAAAAGTTCATGTTCTCTTCTGAATTTTTTCCATAGAAGAGAAAAATATTGATGTTCAATTGTGATTTTTTCCAAAGAAGGGAAAAATTGTTGAACTTTGACTCTGAATTTTTTTTTGGAGAAAAGACAAAAGCTACGGTTCGGTTCTGAATTTTCCTAAAGAAAAAAAGAGCCACTTTAGTTCTGAATTTTCTCAACGAAGTGAAAAAAAAAGTTCAAGTTCTTTTCTGAATTATCTCAAGGAAGAGAAAAAGTTAAGTTGCGGTTCTGAATTTTCTTAAATATGAGAAAGAATTAAAGTTTAACTTCAATGAAATGAGAAAGAGTTAAGAGTTTAACTTCAATTCTGAATCCTCTAAGAGAAGAAAAAAGAAGTCTCACTTCACTTTGAATTTTTGTGGAAGATAGAAAAAGGTATGCTTCAATTCTGATTTTTTTTCAAAGAAGAAAGAAAGTTCAACTTTAATTCTGAGTTTTCTCAAAGAAGTGAAGAAAGGTTCAAGTTCTTTTTCTGAATTTTTTTTTCTCATAACAGATAAATATAAATGTTCTATTGTGAATTTTTTTCTTTGAAGAGCAAAATGTTAAACTTCAACTCTGAATTTTTCCCAGATAATAGAAGAAACTTCCACTTCAATCCTGATTTTTACTTCAAAGAAGAGAGAAAGTTCCACTTTAATTCTGAGTTTTCTTAAAGAAGAGAAAGAGCTAAACATTGATTTTGAATATTCTCAAATAAGAAAAAATTTCTAGTTCTGTTTCTGGTTTTTCTATAGAAGAGAAAAAGATATACTCCTCTTCCAGATTTTTCCAAAGAATAGAAAAAGTTCCTATTCAAAACTGATTTTTTTTAAAGAAGAGAAAGAAGTCTAACCTCAATTTTTAATTTTTCAAAGAAGAGAAACAAAATTCAAGTTTTGTTTTGAATTTTTTTTTGTAGAAGATAGAAAAAGTTATACCTCGAATCTGAATTTTTATTTGAAGAAGATACAAATTTCCACTTTAATTCTGAGTGTCCTCAAAAAAGTTCAGGTTCTGTTTTGGATCTTCCATAGAAGAGAATGAAGTTATGCTTCGATTCCAAATTTTTCCAGAGATGACAAAAAGGCATACTTCAATTCTGAATTTTTTCCAGAGAAAATAAAAAAGTCATATTTCAATTCTGAATTTTTACAGAGAAAATAAAAAGTTCCGCTTTAATTCTGAATTTTCTCAATGAAGAGAAAAAGCTCCAGTTCAATTCTGAATTTTCTCAGCGAGGAGAAAGAAGTTTTACTGTGTAGGATTAATTTTGGGTTATGATTAAACTTTTGCATACTATAAGAAGTATTTGGGGTGATTTTAGAATTTCTGTAGAAAACTTTGCTACTTCTAGGAGAAATTTGTCATCATTGACAAAAAATGTGCTACTATTAGAAAAATTTGTTACTATTAAGAAAAATCTGTTACTTCCAAGAAAAATATTGTTCCCATTAAGAAGAATATGTTACTTCTATAATAAATATTTGTTAGCATTAAGTAGAACTTTTGTTAGTATTAAAAACTTTGATTCTGGATTTTTAAAAAGGAGAGAAAAAATCATAAAGTTCGATTCTGAATTTATTTTTCTGCAGAAGAGAAAAAATTTCACTTCAGTTTTGAATTCTCAAAGAAGAGCCAAAAGTTATACTCAAATTCTGGATTTTTTCCAGAGAAGACAAAAAGCTATATTTCGATTCTGAGTTTTTTCAGAAAAGAGTTGTAAGATTTCACTTTAATTCTGAGTTTTCTCAAAGAACTGAAAAAAAGTTCAAGAAGAGAAAATTTTTCTAAAAAGGAGAAAAAATTTCAAGTTCTATTCTGAATTCATCTGCTGAAGAAAGAAAGAGTTTTCTCAAAGAAAAGATGAAGTTCCACTTTAGTTCTGAATTTTGCAAAGAAGAAAAAAACTTTGTAAGTAAGTAACAAATTTTTTCTTGAATTCACCTCCTGGATACACAATACAGACATTTCGTTCAAGAAATTATGAAACAATTCTGAGTAAGTAATAAACTCTTTATTGTTTTCACCTCTTGGATACACAATACGGAAATTTCTTTCAAAAAATTATGAAAAAATTCTAAGTAACAAATTCTTTCTTGAATTCGCGTCCTGGATAGACAATACAGGCATTTCATTCAAGAAATTATGACAAAATTCTAAGTAAGTAACAAACCCTTTCTTGAATTTGCCGTTTGGATGCACAATACAGAAACCTAATTCAGGAAATTATGAAAAAAATTGCAAACAAACTCTTTCTTGAATTCACTTCCTGGATAGACAATACAGCAATTTCACTCAAGAATCTATGAAAAAATTGTAAGTAAGTAACAAACCCTTTCTTGAATTCTCCTCCTAGGTACACAATACCGATATTTCAGTCAAGAAATTATAGAAAAAATGTAAGTAAGTAAGAAACTCTTTATTGATTTCACCTCATAGATACACAATACAGATATATTATTCAAGAAATTAGGAAAAAATCGCAAGTATGTAACAAACTCTTTATTATTTTCACCTCTTGGATACACGATGCAGAAATTTCATTCAAGAAATTATGAAAAATTTTTAAGTAAGTAACAATCTCATTCTTGAAGCCCCCTCTTGGATACGCAATACGGAAATTTCATTCAAGAAATTACGAAAAAATTGCAAGTAAGTAACAAACTCTTTCTTGAAGTCACCTCTTGGATACACAATGCAGAAATTTCATTTAAGAAATTATGATAAAATTATAAGTAAGTAACAAATTCTATCTTGAATTTGCCTCCTGCATAAACTAAAAAGACATTTCATTCAAGAAATTATGACAAAATTTTAAGTAAGTAACAAACTTTCTTGAACTCGCCATTTGGATGCACAATACAAAAATTGAATTCAGGAAATTATAAAAAAATTGTAAGCAAACTCTTTATTGAACTCGCTTCCTGGACAGACAATACATCAATTTCACTCAAGAAATTATGAGAAAATTGTAAGTAAGTAACAAACTCTTTCTTGAATTCTCCTCTTGGATATACAATACAGATATTTCATTCAAGAAATTAAAAAAAAAATTGTAAGTAAGTAACAATCTCTTTTATGAATACACCTCCTGGATACGCAATACGGCAATTTCATTCAAGAAATTGTGAAAAAATTGCAAGTAAGTAACAAACTCTTTCTTGAATTCTCCTCCTGGATACACAATACAGGCATTTCATTCAAGAAATTTAAAAAAAATTGTGAGTAAGTAACAAACTCTCTCTTGAATTCACCTCTTGGGTACACAATACGGAAATTTCATTCAAGAAATTATGAAAAATTGTAAGTAAGTAAGTAACAAACTATTTCTTGAATTCACCTCATGGAATTCACCTTTCTGTATTGCGTATCTATGATGTGAAATATAGCACCACAAGATGATTTTTTCAAACATATAAATACTGTATCATGCAGTCCTATCATCTTGGAAGATATTAATGTAGTATTTAAGTAGAGATGCACTTCATCAAACTTTTTTACCTTTCCTCAAGGTTGAGTGGAGTTATGGCTAGGGGGAGAGTCCTAAAACCATTTGAATTCATTGTGGAGAGGAGTCATAGAACCCGTAAAATTCATTGTGGGGAGGAGTCATAGAATTCTCGCTATCTATTGCATGCAAATGAAGCCTGGAATAAAAATTTTTCATAATTTCTTGAATGAAATTTCTGTGTTGTGCATCCAAGAGGTGAATTCAAGAAAGAGTTTTTTTACTTACTTACTTGCAATTTTTTCATAATGACATATCCAAGAACGAGAAATGATTCAATAAGAAGGAAGGTGGATTCAATAAGAGTTTGCTATCTACATACAATTTTTTCATAATGACATATCCGATAATGGATAATGATAAAGAATTCATTCATTCTAATATATAGATTTTGTCAATGTTATCTGACGTATCCATCAAATGATATCGATAAAGAATGTTAATAAAGAATTTGTTCAATTTGATACTTAAATTATGTTAGTGTTATCAAACGTATCTGTCAAAAGACATTGATAAAGAATTTATTCACTCTGATACTAAGATTTTCTCAATTTTGTCAAGCATATCTGACAAAACATGTTGATAAAGAATTTATTCACTCTGATACTTAGATTTTTGAATGTAATCTGATGTATCCGACAAAGAAGTTAATATAGAATAGATAAGGAAGTTGATATAGAATTTATTCACTATGTAAATTAAATTTGTCAGTGTTATAAAACGTATGTGTCAAAAAGACATTGATAAAGAATTTATTCACTCTTATACTTAGATTTTCTCTGACATCTCTGATGCATCTGACATAGATGTTGATAGAAAAAAATTATCCACTCTGATACTTAGATTTTGTCAATGTTATCTCATGTGTCTGACAATAGATGTAGACAAATTCCTTTTCTTACATCTCCGATGTTTTAATAGACATTCTAAGCGTTTGATATGCTAGCCTACTCTAAAAAATAAACATCACATAACAATGTAATGCATAATATATTTTTAATGAAATAATGTCATGTAGAATATTAATACAAAACATTTATTATGATACATTGTTAATATCAATGAGCAACTTTGGACATTTTGAATCTGTTCCATAAAATAGTTCACCCTGTTCTCTCTTGATATTGTAGCTATTGTCTTCTCTTAGCTCGTAATCAGTAGAATAATCAATATTCCCCTTTGAGTCATACATATTATTTACTGGTGTGTCACCGACAGGTTCAATGTGCGTTTCGTCTCTGGTATTATTTAGTTCATTGACTGTTTGATCAATGGCAGTAACGTTTGCTGGCACTTTGTTTTTCATCGATTCGTCTTTATATTCCTTAGTGATATTTTCTACCAGTGCCCTTTTTATTTTTCCGGCAATTTTACTGTCTGTTACAATATTATTTTTACAAAGGTAACAGTTCCAGCACGTAGATAAGATATGGTTTATGATATTAGTAGAAGAGTAGTTCTTCCTTTTCTGCTTTGCTTTCATTTGAATTCTAATACCTAAATGATGACGATAGGTTCTATCAATAGGTAGCATGTGACTAGAAACAATAGCAAGAAGATACCTCTCTTCATCAACTGTTATTCTTATGTTGGCATTCTCTTTGAGTAATAACTTCTCTGGAAATAATAGTTTTGCATATCCACCATTTGTATAATTGATTTTTTTTGGTACTCCAAAGAAATTTAATTCTGTACCATGAGCAAAATGCGATATATTTAAAATACCAAAATATTTTATTTTGGTATTTTATTTTGGTAATACCAAGTTCCTTCTTTCTAAAGATAATTCCGACTTCCTCTTATTAAGTTAATCTAGTTTATAAATGAAAAGTCCTTAATCAGCAAAGAGAAAAAGTGCAGTCACTTTCGCAGGAAGTTTGAACGATAAGAACAGTGTGAACGTCTAAATCATCAAAAATATTTAAGATGTATTATTGGACGAAGGGTTCGCATCCTTGGGGCGACTCGAGCCAATTGTGAGCCAGTTCTTACAGCGCAAGACCAAAGAGCTAAGTTTGATAGTGGGGTAGAAGTGCTTTTTGAAGATATTCGTTTTGAGAATCAGGACCACTTAGACAGATTTATTCGGCGTACGACCTTAGCAATTCTTTGATTGTTGTATTTCAGTCACCATTGTTGTCGTCTGAAGTGACTCACTGCTGTGCACCTAAATATGTAAGTCCCAATAAATCTATTGTTTTTTACCTGTGTTTATTACATTTTATGTGTCTGCATCTAGGCTAGTAACAGGCAATTAGTTCGCAAAATCTCCAAGGACGTTCCAAGGGAATCTGATCTCCAGATAGCTTAAGAAAAAAAGGCCACATTTATATGTCTACATATTCTATTTTCTCCAATTAATTGAGGGCGGCGCTAGCCTAGTTGACACAATCTTTAGCGCTATAAGCGACGCTATCGGAGAACACATAAAGTGTAAGTTCTCAGCTTTTAGGGTACGATATTACATTTGACGCGGTCAATATTTATAACCACGACCCTAAAGCTTTCACCGCTACAAATGGTGCAGCCGGAAATTGGAAGAAAAATTGCGAACTAATTACGCTATAAACTTCGTAATTCGAATTAAATTATTAGAGAGATACAGACATGTAAGTAAAGTGAGTAGGCCTATAACCGCTAAGCTACGACAGGGAAACTCGTTGAAATATCTCTTAGGAGATAATAGCCTCTCCCAAAATAGGTCAAGGGAAAAAATAAAATTTATACAAAAAAAATGTCTGAAGATTAGAAGAACAATTAATGGCGCAAAAATTGGTCGCGAAAAATATACAAATAGCAAAATCTATCCCGGAGTGCAATGGTCAATCAGATATTTACGAATTTAATATCCAATTGGCCCAGTTTGTACAACTAACAAAAACAGAGCTAGAACCGTTAGTCAACATGCTCCTACTACGATCAAAAGACCAGGCCTTAACCTTTCTAAAAGAGACTTAACATACCATAGGCAATAACGCCAACTTGCCAATAACTACGGTTGATAACTTGTTAAAAGCATTTAAAGATATGTTTATAGAAACCAGTTCCATAAATAAATTAAAACACGGAACAGTGAGCTTTGATTTTTCACAAAATATAAGAGAATACCTTGATGATATACGCATTTCTGTAGAGGCAAAATACGGAAGTGGTTCGGGGCAACTGTATGAAAAAGTCATACTAAATACCTTTTTGCAAGGGCTACCCCCAGAACTATATAGAGTGGTAATATCCAAAAATATTCAGACGTTGGATCTCGCAGTTCAGGAGGTAGAGCGATTGATCGAAGTCGAGACGATGGTCGCAAATCACAGTAAAGCAAAAATAAATAGCCTAGGCGATTCAAATGCGAACATAAACTTCAAGAGCGATCAGGCGTCCCCCAATTTCTTTTCAAGGGATAACTCCCCAGTAACGCAAAGAAACAAAACGCAAGAACTTGCTAGGCAGAAAACAGTACGTTTTCATCCTGTCAAACAATCCAATTAAGAAAATGACCCTACAATAATGAGGTGATATAATTGTCATCGTGTTGGGCATATCACGGGAGAGTGCCGTTATGTCCCCAATCACATACCAAGAATTGCTGTTGGTAATACGCAAAATTACGGCAACCATTAGTTCGGAAGAACAAATTTTAGCACCGGTCATGCACTAGGCTATAGCCAGGGGTGATTGTGCCAATCAGTACCTTACAACACGTCCCAACCAAACTTGTATAACCCTCCCCCCAACAGACAAATTAATTACCGATTTCAAAACCCAAATACTCGCCAAAGCCAATATAAGCCAATATGGCAGTCAGTGCCAGCAAGCGGCACTGACAAAGGACATCCACGTTACCATAATAATACAGGGCGAAGACAGACAGACGTAAATCAATTTGATATACCTACGGAAATTCATACGTCTGAATATCTATTACAGGCACCGACACATGAAATAAATCCTGAGGGAAACGTTTCAGGCCCCTAAAAAATATAATCTGGACCTAAAGGATGCCCGGAATATTCAATAGGTCCAAAACAATGGTAGTGCCGTGTTGTAGTGATATTAATAACAAGTTACCTATATTTAATGATTTTTGTGTAGAAAATGTTTATTTTAAGGCTTTGACTGACTCTGGTGCAACGATTAGTATCAGAAACTCTTGTGTATTTAATATGTTGCCTCTGCATATTAGGCGACAGAGGAACCCTAATAATCCCAATTTAACTAGTGTGAAAGGCCATAAATTGGAGGCAAAAGGTTCAATTGGCCTAAATGTAAAAAGAGACAATATGACCTTTACGACAAATTTTATAATATGCGATAACTTTCCATATGAAGCAATCATAGACGCAAATTTTTTAAGGTCTAACAGAGTACTATTGGACGTAGCAAATGAGAGGACGTAGCACAGAGTCTACCGGCTAAGGCGGGGGAAGAAATTTCTACCTTAAGAAATCGTAAAAGAGGATACGAAAACAACATAACAGTAAACAAAATTTCTGACGATGAAATAAATTTAAATAATAAAAGTATTGAATTTACAAAACTGAAAATAGGAGATATGTGACAGTAAAGGTGAAACGAAATCAAGAAAATAGTGGAACTATGGAAAAACATAGTAAAACCCAACGTGACGCCACAAGAGGCCGCAATGGCGCAGCATAGTGCCAGTATGAATCTAATAAATAATGAAAATAAAGAGCAATATTACGGATTCGCGATAAGGAAAACAAAAGTCCCTCCCAAAACGATGCAAAAAATTCAAATATCACAGATGATTGAGCCAGTGGTTAGCAAATGCCAAATATGGTTTGCGACCCCATCTGAAATACCCAAAAATTTGCTATGTGAGGAACAGATTATATCTTATGACAAAGGAGAAGGTTTTGTTTGGGTAACTAATAACCACGAAAATGATACAATTACAATTAAAAAGGGGACGTGTTTAGTTCAAATCCAGGTTTTAACGGAGAATGATTTAAATACATGGGAAAATTCTAAAAGAATTCTAGTTAACGGCATTAAAACTTCAAATAACACATATCCTTTAACTAAATCACAATTTTTAAACAAATTTAATATGGGTCATATTACGGACTTGGAACTCAAGAAAAAATTATGCGAATTATTATGGAATTTTAAAGATGTGTTATCTGCATCTGAAGATGACATCGGGCTGATACCATTTTATGAACATTCGATTTTAACGACTGGTAATCCCGTAGAAAAACAGCCATATCGTGTGCCGTATAAGCACAAAGAATGGTTAAAAAATAAAATTCAGGAATTAGAAAAAAAATGAAATTATACGCCATAGTATGACTCCGTATAGTCCACCAGTGATATTAGTACCAAAGAAGAATGGTGATCTTAGACTTGTAGTAGACTATAGAGTCCTTAATAAACAAGTAGTTAGCGATAAATTTCCTCTACCAAGAATAGATGAAATTCTTGACTCAATTTCAAGCAAAAACAAAATTTTTACTTCTTTAGACCTTACCCAAGGCTGCCACCAATTGAAAATAGCCGAAAAGGATGTTCATAAAACTGCATTTTCAGCATCTGAATGTGGTTCATATGAATACTTAAGGGTACTATTTGGATTGAAAACAAGTTCAAGCGTTTTATGTAGACCCCTACTGCACCTGTTAAGAGGATTAAAGAATATCATTCATTTTGTCGACGATGTCATATGCGTGGGGGAAAAACCTGAACAACACTTAGTGACATTAGCTAAGGTGTTCGAGAAGTTCAGACAAGGCAATTTAAAATGCCGGCCTGAGAAAGTAAATTTATTTCAACATAAAATTAAATTTTTAGGATTAGTAGTGACACTAGGAGAGATATTCCCAGACCCTGATAAAATAAAATGTGTTGAAAACCTCAAACCCCCCAGAACTATGAAAGAATTAAGAGGAATTTTAGGTCTTACTAGCTACTTTAGAAAATTCGTAAGCAATTACACCCAAATTGCAAAACCATTCACAGAATTAACTAAAGGGAACTTCCATAATGTTACCTGGTCCCAGGAAGCTCAAACTTCCCTAGACTGTCTCAAAAAGGCACTCACTTCTGAACCAATTTTATAACTTCCTGATTTCGAAAACGGAAGATTTTTGGTTACGACCGATGCTAGTTCAAAAGGCATTGGGGCCATTCTTTCGCAAATAATTCCCATGGGAAACCCCGACAAGGACCTTCTAATAAAAAAATAGAAAAAGTTCTATGCTATTCGAGTAGAGCCTTATCAAAGGACGAAAGTAGTTATTCCACCACAAACTTAGAATTATCATCTATAATCCACCGCTTGGACAAATTTAGACACTATTTAATTGGTAGAAAATTTATAATACGATCAGACCATAAAAGCTTGCAGTACCTGCGCACATTTAAAAACCCCACGGGCATTCGAGCTAGATGGATACTGAAAATTCAAGACCTAGATTATGAACTTGAACATTTAAAAGGTAAACAAAACGCAGCTTGCAACTTTTTGAGTAGATACCCAGAAAATATTCCGTCGGAAGCTGAAGAAAATGCAGTTAACGCTATCAATGCTAAGAGCAAACATGGACGTGAGAAAACAAAGTCAAAGACGCAGTAAAGGAAAGTAAGGTTAGCTATTGTCCCTTGTCGCTAGAAATTATAAAAAGAAAGCAAAAAAGGACGAAGTATGTTCGGCGCTTATTAATTATTTTGCGAATGACGATGCGTTACCGGATAAATTCAAAGCTCTTAGAAAAGAGACAGATAATTGTTACTATGATCCTGATGAAGAAATACTGTGTAGAATCGTGACAGCGGAGACAAAAAGAAACCAAAGTTCAATAATACCTGTATTACCGCAAACCTTAATAGTGCCTGCATTTGAATATTTTCATTCAGATATAGGTGGGCATTCAGGAATAATGAAAACGTTTCATAAATTCAATCAATATTTTTACGTGCCGTTGGCAATGAAAAAACTTAAAGAATTTGTAAGTACATGCGAACCGTGTAACTTAAGAACCCCCCCCAGCTTATCAAAATCCTCCAATGGGAAGGGTCCCGGTATCAAAGTATCTCTTCGATATTATCTCATTTGACATATACGGAACAAGTGGAGGCTTCCCTATCTCTAGCAGAGGCCATACTTGTATTCTTTCGGTTATAGACCACTTTTCAGGATTTACTATTGTAAAAGCATTAAAAAATCAAGGTGCTTATGCCACCAGTAAGGAGTTAGCAAAATTATTTTTAAAGTTTGGCATTCCTAATAAAATTTTGAGTGATAACGGGAGCAATTTTGTTTCAAAGGTAACAAAAGATTTAATGAAATTTCTTAATATAGAGAAAATGGTGACAGCTCCGTACCATCCACAAGCTAATGGTAAAATAGAAAATAGGCATAAAAAATTTTTGACCGTATTAAGTATCTATACAAAAGGGAATAGGAACAACTGGGATCAATTCTTACCTTATTTAACTAACGTAATCAACACTGCTTATTCAGAAACAACTAAAGATAATCCATTTTATTTACTTTTTGGTCGTGATTTTAGAATACCGTATAATGAGATTATTGAATCTTGGTAGTATTATAATAGCTCGGAAGATTACAAACAAGAATTCATAAATAGGATGAGGAAAACTTATAAAATAGTTAGGCAAGAGTTGGAAAAATGTAAAATAAACCAAGAGCTAAGAAACCAACCCAAAGTCAAGGGGAGTATAGATTCCAAAGTAGGAGACTTCGTTTACCTAAAGAACGAGACAAAAACGGAAGGAAAAAAACTTTCCAACAAATTTTCTGGACCGTAAAGAATAGTCAAAAAGCACGATAACGAGAATACTTTTAAAATGGAGAACCCCGATAGGGGAAGAACTTACAAGGCACTTGTTAGCAGTATAAAAAGAGCCAAATTTCCGGAAAAATGAGTATCACATCCCTCCTCTACTGATTCGTCAGATTCGGAAAATGAGCCACCTAAATCAAGATTAGCAGAGCTAAAACCCTTGAATTTTGAACAAGATTATTTAGAAGATGACAGTGATGAGGAAAACTTTGAAGAATTTTTAGCAATGAAAAATCTAGTTGTTCCCAAGAAAAAATCTCTAATACCAGGATTTTTTCCTGAAATAAAACATCAAAAGATCCGAAGAGTTATTCAACGGTGAGCGCAGGAGAGTTAGATTATACAATATCTCCAAAAACCCAATTTTTCCCCGATAGAATTTCGACCCCATGTCCCCCCAAAAGATTTCCAGACGATATGGTTTCCCCTGCAACACCGATAGAACGGCTCCTGTCCTTACAGGAGGAATTAAACAGAGCTGTAGAAACCCCCGGCATTACTGTAAAGAAAACTCCCCCCAAAGATTCAACTAAAACAAACCTGCGAGAAGCTATGGATTTAATAGGTTTTCCCATAAAAACGAGTCAAAGTACATTGCCCGAGAATAAAACTCCCAAGGATGACCAGCAAGGACAATATCATGATGTAACTGGTCAAAGGTCAAACCTAAACAGTGGACTTCATGGAGGGAAACCTTAGTACAAAAAATGCCCATCCCCCTGAAGACATGGCCTTCAAACAGTGGAGGAACCCCGCAAAAACTATTGATTCCTCCCAAAGCTCTCAAGAATCTTTCAAATCTCCCGAGTTGAAAAATCAATGCAAGGATTTAGAGAATAAACCTTCTACTTCTAGAGGAGTAGAAATTTACGAAGGAAGGGCAGGTGATACCTCAAAAAGTGCCACCTCTTAAAGTTCTAATCCAGATTCGTCGGAAACTAGTTCCCAAGCGTCTGACGGCGAATCAGACCATATTGTAGTTAAAGGAATAGAAAAATCAAAACCGACTTCAGCCGCCGCACACGCTAAACAAACGAAATTAAAAGGGGAAGAATTTTTGAAAAAACAATACAAAAAGTTTTATCTTATTTCGCTAGAAAAACCGAAAAAGAAAAAACCACAAGAAACAGAGGAGAAAATAACGACACAGTCAGGCAGAAGGGTTAAAAAACCTGACAGATGGAAATATCCCTAATTAATGTAAAGACAAATTTCAAATCCCTTATGAAAATCAACTTCTGATCCACCATAATAAATTTAACAGTGTGCAAGTAAAGTTAACCAAGTCAATATTAATGAAAAAAATAATAATAATACGATTGATGTCAAAACATTGGTGATCAGAGAGAAAGGTTGGAACAGAAAATAACCAAAGGTAGGAAACTCGTGGTCTACTGAGGACGACAACTGGCGTTGGAACATGTTTTGTGGGAAGCCTGGGGAGGAACTCAAGGCCCACACGGCGTTTAAATTGCTGGGTTTTAGCGGTCTCCTCGGATTTCCTATGAAAAATCGACCCAGGTCCTAACAAAGATTGATGTCATCAAAAATAGAGTTTCAAACAGAGTCGAGCGTCTGAACGCCGAGATTCTTCTTATTCATATTGTCATGGAAGCAATACCCGATAAAAGGCTCATGATAGCTATTGGTTTAGAGGAGAGAAAGTCGTGTTTTTTTTACTAATTGTTTAATTTCTACCAATAAGAAGACTGCAAAGATGATGACGGTGATATCTTTACTAATGGTCTTATACATGGATTAAGACGAGGCGAAATCTCTTCTCTACAATGGGCATAAGAGCTTTCTAAGATGTAGAATCCCTACAACCCTTATTAAACTCATTAAGACAGGGCTTTTTGTGTATGTTTTGCAGTACTGCTTTGGTATCTACCCCTTTCTTAAGTTCATTTGTATGAAATTACCTTCCACGTGAAAATTGAAAAATTAAGAAAGTTAAACAATGAAGAGAATTAATCAAAAGAAAATCAAATATGCCTAACTTGACTTAAAAATTTGATAATCTGACACTATTCATAGCTAGAGCTTGATCTGAATCGTGTTTTGCTCAGTTTTTAGGTTTTTAGTGTTTAATCTTCCTTTGTTTTACTTGCCGTTTTGTTCGTTTTTCTTGCTTAAAATATCAGTCAAATTCTTATTTAATTATTCTAATAATCAATTCGTACTCAATTTTTTACTTTAATTATTTATTAAAATATAATTTCTCAATAAGTTATTAATTAAAATTCAATCATCTCAATTAAACTAATTAGAACCTGATAATTTATTTAAGTTAGACTAAGATTTATGTTTAACTTGAAAAGATTGTGCTTCATTTAGTGAAAATCGTTGATTTTTGTCAATTTTTTTTCCTGTTTCTCCCTTTTTTTTAGTTTGTGCGAAATTTATTTGAGCAACATGTATATTAAATTATCCAATTCTGATATAGTGACTACTAAAGAGATTTCCTCTTGAAACCTATATTTCTTCACCCCCATTATACCCGTACAAATTTTCGCCAATTTTCAGTATATTTTGATAGAGCGAATTTGTTTTTATTAGCTTAAGTAAACACGACTAGTTCGGAGTGTCAGGTATTTTGAAAAGAAGTTTAGTTTTTAAACTATTCAATTCAGTAGGCTATACCCGTCTATCTGGCAGCTTTATAAAATCAAAAAAACTACCAGTACAGAAGCGTCTAATTATGAGCTGATCCTGTTCATACTTATGAACACTATCATGATTTCTGTTCCAAGAGAAACTGTTGGAACTTTGTCTTGTTACAATAATACAGAAAGAATAGACCCAAGTTACAAAACAGAATTACTATTACAAAATGTGGGTACGAGAACCATAAAACAAGGGTGTCGACTTGTAACTAAAGAGTCAACCGTCCGAACACCATTAATTACCACGAGCCCAAAGATAATAAGTCCCAAAATAACTAAATTCAAGGCGATCAACCTGTCGTACACTATTCCCAATATAGAAAACGAGAAAATAAAAACCTCGATATAGTCAAAAATAAAAAAGAATAAAGGGACAATAAGGTTTACAAAAATAAGAGAAGCATTAGATTCGTAGATTCCCCTATTTACAAATGAAGACCAGAGATTAACGTATGTGGATAATAGATACGGATTATTCTCAACCAATTTCTGGTGGACCATACTATTGGCCGTATGTTTCATATTCTCAACTTCCCTGACCATAAGAGCCCTATTGACTTTTAATTACGGAAAAATCCTAAGACTAAGAAGACGGAAACCAAGAGAAGAACACGGGGAAACAGCTGAAATGCAGAGGTTAAACCCGGAACCCCATGAGAACTTCTAAGCCAGGAAATAGGGAAGACATTAGAAAACGAGTGGGTATAGAGGTCTCCACTCGTCCTTGTTATGTCTTGTTCCCTTATTGTAGTATCGTTTACGTAAAACCGTGTGGTTATGACGCTGCAACATGCGTTTCTTAAACAGCATGGACGTGCGTGAACAATGCAGGCATGAAACATGTTGTAAAATTGGACCTCAAAATTAACCATGTAGCATAAACTCTATTTAAATGATTATTTTAAGCCTAATGTAAAATTAGCTGAGCGTTGAAAGAGTGTTGAACACGATAAAAATTTATTTTTCTGTATTAATATTAGTGTATTCATTTAATTTTGTCTCATAGCGTAAAATTCATGTACCCAATCAATACGTGACTTATTTGTACTATAAGTATTTACTTTAAAGAACGTGTGATTCTGCCTCGTTATTTTTATTAAAGGAAGTGGATTGACACATTGGATATCGAACATTACAATGAGTTGCCCAGTGCAGATAAAACCCAGTAGCATCTATTTTCATCATACCTCAACCAACAAAGAGTACTGACCATACACTCCAGGAAATTTTCATCCCAGCTTCGTCTACGAAAACAACAGTTACCTTTGATCATTGTTCCTTCGACCCCAAACCATATTACGTATCAGGTAACATTATATTTGGATCTCAGTATCCAGTGCCTTATCGAACTATATAATCACAAAAATGCTGAGAACCCCATCGATCAGTACAAGATATAAATACATAAATATCGCCTTTGACAATCATTATGGACCCCAGAACCATTTGACTGTATAGTGATGATATTTGATCATCATACCTCAACCAACGAAGAGTACTCTCCATACACACCAGGCAATCTTCATCCCAGCTTCGTCCACGAAAACAACAGTTACCTTTGATTATTGTTTGTTCGACCATGAACCATATTACGTATCAGGTAACATTGTATTTGAATCTCATTATCCAGCGCATTATCGAACTATTTAATCACATAAATTCTGAGAGCCCCATCGATCAGTACAAGATAAAAATACAGAAATAACGCTTTTGATAATTATTATGTACCCCAGAACCATTTGTCTGTATAGTGATGATATTTGATGATCCCGAAAATTATCTATGTAACGCAGATTCACGCGTCGAATCCCTTTCGACCATCTCTCAGAATCCATCCTATCTCCTCTGTGGGAAAGTTCATATCTCTGTTATGCCATAAATGTACGAGATAATTTCGGAAAAAAGGACCTAGAAACCAAAATTAACTCCAGTGACCAAGCCAGTGACAATATGTCCCTCCCACAAGTTAAAGACAATATGTTGAAGGAGTCACTATAGTTTGATGTCAACCCGTTCCAAATCCAAACTTCAATTCTCCCGTGATTAACCTAGGAATCACCGCAAAGGTTGATCGACGCAACCCATGAGCTAACAATTTTATAAGAGGCACAAATGAAAAATTTTACGCGAGAATACATTCTCTATGTGCCCCAAAATATCCTAAAAATGATATGCTGGGAAGAAAATAAACGCACTCCCAGTGTTCGACCCCTTAATCATAAGGCACCCTATGAACTATCAAAAAAAGCAGGTGAGAATGAACCCTGATAGCATATGCCAACACCTGTGGTGGGAAGCATCATTTCCCAGTTGAAAATTAGAGAAAACATGTCGTGTGAACACAATCAGGCACGAACTGCTCCATGAAGAAACCATAACGTAAGTGATTTAAAAATTTTGCCAAGACAAAAGGAGTGAAGGACAATAATTTAGAACAGAAGGATTAAGTACACTAAAGACTCGAAGGTGATGAAATAGATGTGAATTTACATATGTTACTTCTTAATAACTTTGATAACTCAAAAATCCCAATATCCTATCATTAAAGTTGCGTAGCAAACAGTCCAAGTGAAAGTGTTTTTGTCACCAGTGAATATAGTAAACCCAATATTGTTTGTTTTAAATCGTTTTTGTATGAAGTTTTAGATGTCCAGATAGAGTTATGTGTAGCGTTGTAGAGCTACTCATTTAATGTAGCGTAGATAGAAAGTAGTGTGCCATATAGACAGCAAAAAAAGGCCTTGTAAAAAGTGAATTCAAAAAAAAATCTTATGTTAAGGTAGAATAGCCCCAACTTTGTTGGAAATGTAAAAGTAATCAGTGTTAGGTGTAGGAAAAAAAATCTTTAGTATAGTAGTTAGCCTAGAACCATGAATAATCTTAGTCCGGTAGATGAATTTAGATAGGGATGTAGAATAAAAAAGAAAAGTAATAGAGGAAATTTTTAGCACTCCTGATTAGGCCGAAATATAAAATAATTATTTAGAAGAAATAATGAATAAATTGCGAACATTCAAAAGCCCAAAGGCAAGCAAGTCATAATGACGGGACGTCATTAATTAATGGGACGGATAATATATACCATGAGCAAAATGCGATATATTTAAAAAACCAAAATAAAGTTCCTTCTTTCTAAAGATAATTCCGACTTCCTCTAATTAAGTAAAATCTAGTTTCAAAAATGAGAAGTCCTTAATCAGCAAAGAGAAAAAGTGCAGTCACTTTCGCAGGAAGTTTTAACGATCAGAACCGTGTGAACGTCTAAATCATCAAAAATATTTAAGATGTATTATTGGACGAAGGGTTCGCATCCTTGGGGCCACTCGAGCCAATTGTGTGCCAGTTCTTACAGCGCAAGACCAAAGAGCTAAGTTTGATAGTGGGGTAGAAGTGCTTTTTGAAGATATTCGTATTTGAGAATCAGGACCATTTAGACAGATTTAATCGGCGTACGATCTTAGCAATTCTTTGATTGTTGTATTTCAGTCACCATTGTTGTCGTCTGAAGTGACTCACTGCTGTGCACCTAAATATGTAAGTCCCAATAAATCTATTGTTTTTTACCTGTGTTTATTTCATTTTATATGTCTGCATCTAGGCTAGTAACAGGCAATTAGTTCGCAAAATCTCCAAGGACGTTCCCAGGGAATCTGATCTCCAGATAGCTCAAGAAAAAAAAGCCACATTTATATGTCTACATATTCTATTTTCTCCCATTAATTGAGGGCGGCGCTAGCCTAGTTGACACAATCTTTAGCGCTATAAGTGGCGCTATCGGAGAACATATAAAGTGTAAGTTCTCAGCTTTTAGGGTACAATATTACATTTGACGCGGTCAATATTTATAACCACGACCCTAAGACTTTCATCGCTACAATTCCTCACTGTCATGACAATGCACGCATACGTTTCCGACAGTGCCACCACTTGTAATTGTTTCATGGTTCAAAAACTTCTCCTTGTCAGCATTCAATACTACAACAACACTAACATGTGAATATATTTCTACTGAGGGGTCATCCACATGTTCAATATGCATTTCATCTTTGGGATTATTTGGTTCATTAATTGTTTGATCTATTGTAGTAACGTTTGCTGGCACTTTGCTTTTCATCGATTCATCTTTATATTCCTTAGTGATATTTTCTGCCAATGCCTTTTCTATTTTTCTGGCAATTTCACTGTCTATTATCACATTGTTTTTATGCAGGTAACAGTTCCGGCAAGTAGACAAGGTATGGTTTATGATATTAGTAGAATAGTTTGCCTGTCTTCTTTTGATCTTCCGTTGAATGCTAATACCCGAAAGCTGACGATGGGGTGTAACACTGCGTAACATGTTACCATAACCACTAGCAAAAAGAAGGCCCTGTTCATCAACTATTATTTTTTGTTGGCATTCTCTTTGAGTGAGATTATCTCCGGAGCTCTCAATCTCGCATATCCACCATCATATGAGTTGAATTTTTTTGGCACTGCAAAGAAATTTAATTCCTTACTATCATGACAATGCGCGCATACATTTCCAATAGTGCTACTACTTGTACTTGTTTCATAGTTCAATTACTTCTCATTGTCGACATTCAATGCTACAATAACACTATCATGTGAGCACACTTTTTTAAAATGCACCATCTTCACTTTTTTAAAGATATTAGTTATGTGTTTATCGTCCCACTGCGTAAAAATACTGATTGAATACATGCAATAAACTAGGTAGTGTCGATAACCGGCCATAGAGTACCAGTGGGAAAGCTGCATCGTGTCTCTGAGCAAGCTTAGAGTACAATTGTTAGAGCCGTAAGCATATTTCATGTCATTTTAAGATACGTAAAAAAAGTTGAATAATTTCGAAGTAAAAAAAAATTAGTCCAATATAAAACAAAGTGTAACTGCAAACAATATTTTTCAAATAGTTAAAGTCAAGACTAACATTTCTATATCATTCTAATTTTGAATTTGTAAAATATTAAATGTGATTTTCTTATGTTTTAAGTATGTTTCAAGTCATTCTAAGAGATGTAAAAAAAGTTAAAAAAACATGTTAATAAAAAAAAAAAAAAAAAACAATAGGGGGAAGGTGAAGGGGGCCAAAAAAGTTGGAAGGAGGGGTCCCTTTGAGGTTGGGGATAGGAGACCTTTGGAGGTTAAGGTCCCTGGTAATTACGGTCATTGATGTTTACGATCCTTGACGGTTCATACTCATAATCGTCTCACTAGTTGATTTTCAGTGATTTCTTAGGATTGTTCTGAATTTCTTTATTAAAATCCTTTTATTGCCATCTACATCTCTATTAGTATCAACTTTCTAGTATATTAGAATGTTATAGCATTATTTATATTGACAACACTGTTCAAACGGTACTTGTGTATTATACAGAACACATGGGAGAAGTAAAGCTAGGTCAACTCACAAGCTCATTTTATCATCGTTAACCATTTCCATAGATTGATACTATTCCAAATTTGCTATAAAATACCTATGAGTTAACAACCCATCGGGCATACCTTAACTGATAATCATTTTAACCCTTTTTTAGCATCTTCACACAATCCGATCACCAATTAAGATAATTCTCACCCCTATTATTCAATCAACAATTAACATCGTTCATACAGTCCAATTCGCAAATGCTATACCTTTTTTCGCAAATATAGTTATTTTTTAGGTAAATGATTTAACACCATATGGCATCAATTCTAGACAGGATACAAGGTACCTTCAGCCTAGAGGTTATTAGTGTTTGACAATTTTTTACTCAGAACGACTTGGCTGTATCTTTAGTAAAATATTATTCATACGACAAAACATGATTATCTAACCCTACAACTGAACTCAATATTTTTTTACATAAGGCTCAATGAACCTTTGAATACGTAATTTGACGATCTCAAGTTTTGACTATTGAACCTAGCAAAAAACGGGTTTGACAAGACCTGTACTCGTGAAATATATATACTAATGGTAGGGGCATGAAACCACGATACAGGAATTTTATTCATGTATAATTCCTCATAGATCTCTGATTGGCCCAAAAAAATCGGTGTTGTCTAAGAAACCCGTCTTGTAACTCATGTATCGCTCCTAGTAATAGGTGACTGTCCTTGGTAAGCCAATGTACCGGTTAAACTGCACACATATTCATACCTCAGGCGTAGGACTGAAATCAGCACCTAACTTACTACTACCGTCCCCCTGGAGATGGTAAACAGTCCGAAATACAAGAGAGAAGGGCACTTAATGCTAAATTGAAGAATTTTTGCCGTTTCGTAGTCTAATATTCTTATAAGAGATTTCTGAGAGGCAAATGAAAAATTAACACACATTTTAGTTACAGATCAAAAAAATTTTGTTATCGAATATTCACCCAGTTCGTTTATTAGCAAATAAATAAATGGCGCTTCCTAATGCTAAACTATTAAAATCCTTGAACTTTGGCGTCATAGTATTGGGTTTTGATTTTTCAATTCGCCTATTTAGTGAGGCTGAAAATTTTAACTCTGGACCACTAAGCTACTTTCATTTGATGTTTCTAAACAAAGTCAAAAAGAAAGCTGGATTTGTTTTATTATAAAGGATCAAGGCATTTTCTTCTGACAATCGAAAAAAACAAAAAAAAAGATCTCTCTGAGACTGTTTGACAGCTATAACGTTGTGGCAGGGGCATCACACGTTGACGGAGTACATTTGCCATCCACCTTCCTCAGTTTCAGAAGCACGAAACAGAAAATATCAAATAGGAAAATGCCAAGAGTGACAATTTATACCGGTTATTTCTTATAATGGGGTTTAGTATCATACAGTATAAAACCACGTTTCCAAAAAAGATTGCACCACGAGGACCAAAAAAGGTCTAAATATCGAACGAAAAAAAAAATTATTTCCCTCCTCCCCCCAGCTCTGGCTCTTGCCGACGCGGTGCCAATGCATCAGGTTAAAAAAAATGTAGTTTGATGTATAAAATTAGCGTCACTTTTTGGCTCTTACGTGCATAATTAGTTTTTTCTCACTGCATTACAATACAATAAGCTGCGTTCTTGCTCCGACTTCTTAGTTCTCTGTTTTGTATTCTCTGTTCTCGAAAATATTGGTGTTTTTGTCCAAGGGATGAAGTTCTTTCCCTTTTTCACAAAAACACCAAATTTTTGGACATTGATAAGCTGGTAAGTTTTATGGTAAGCCTACTCTTATGAGCATTACTCTGGAGAAGGCTAACCTTAAATAATTTTTTTTACAAAAAAATTGCTGCCAATAATTGCCAAAATAATTAGAAAAAATAGCCATTTCCAAGCAAGCAACTGATTTTCTGCTGTGGTCAATGTTGGAAAAAAAGGTGATACTCACACTGTATGTGAAACCTTTAATTTTGATAGTCCAAACTAGTTGGAAACTGTGCTTTTAATTCCATGTGTACTCCAGCAGTGATGAATGTGAAGCAAAACTCAGAGCGAAACTTTGTACCTTAGCATTTTCTGAGTTCTCCTCCGATGATATGAACTCTGAGTTCTCATTCTGCCAAAAACGTAAAAACGGGAGAAATCGTTGTTTCGATTAGTAAAAAAAGGTAAAAAACGAGAAGTCAGATGAAAACTCGGAGGACAACTCAGAACGAGAACGCACCGAGACTATCGCTTTATTTGCTATTGCGACCACATTTTTGTACGTTTTATTTAATTTTTGCTGCTTACTCGTCCACTTCAGCAAAAATAAATGGATGAACTGAAATTAGAAAATTAGTAAAAAACAAAAAAAAAGTAAAACTAAAAAGATGAGGAGAGGAAAACGAAATTTCAGAATCCAAAATTAATGTCAGAAAATCCTACCCGCAAAGTTTGTTAGGTTGTCAGCACGCAACTTGTAATTTGGAAGATGTTATTCTATCAAGCTTATTATTTCACCCTCGGGAATATTTTCGTCTGCCCTCAGATCTGCAAATAAATATAACTAATTATTGCTCATTTAAACTTTGCTTATCAATCAAGTGGAAATTTCCTAACCTCACCTATAAAAGGCTAAAGTAATATCGCAACTTACGTAATGTCTCGTCTTTTTGCCAAATTTTGGCATTATTCTAGTTCTTATCAGAAAGTCTATTTTTTGTATCCATCGAAAAAATTTTGAAACTAAAAATGGTTATGTCAGAATCAATGCTGAAAAGATGCATCTCCACATTCTTCCAGTTTCTGTGAATCTTCTGGTCACAGCAGCAGGGGTGACTTCGGGAAGGAAAGGGTGTCTAAGGAAGTTTTGACATTCAGGACAGTAATGTTGAAGTATTGGTGAGTTGAGAAAGAAGAGAGAAAGAGAGAGAGAGAGAGAGAGAGAGAGAGAGAGAGAGAGAGAGAGAGAGAGAAAGAGAAAGAGAGACAGAGACAGAGAGAGACAAAGACAGATAAAGAGAGAGAGAGAGAGAGAGAAAGAGAGAGACAGAGAGAAAGTGTGTGTGTGTGTGTGAGAAAGAGAGAGGAAAGAAAAGAGAGACGAGTTTAGCAATGATGATTTTTGGTATTTGTGGCGATTGAAAAATAGGCTGGCTATACTAAGTTTGGTACTAAATACTGACCGCGTCAAAGGCAATATTATGCTCAAAGGTCGTGAATTTACACCTTGTAATTTCTCCGATAGCGCCGCTTATAGCGCTGAAGATTGCGCCAACAAGGCCTACGCCAAGCTCAATTATTGGGTGAAAATAAAATGTACAGCCATGTAAACGTGACCTCTTTTTCTTGAGCTATCTGGAGATCCGATTCCCTGGGAGCATTACCTTGGAGACATGCGAACTAATTACCTATTATTAAACTAGATGCAGACATATAAAATGAAATAAACACAGATAAAAAAGGCAATAGATTTATTGAACTTACATGCTTAGGTGCACAGCAATTGGTCACTTCAAACGACAATAATGGTGACAACGATAGAAAAATATAAGAATTTTGTCTGAGTGGTCTTGACTCTGATTTTCCAATAATCTCAAAAAGCACTTCTACCCCACTATCAAACATAGCTCTTCAGTCCTGCGCTGTAAGAACTGGCTCACCATTGGCCCTAAAGGACCAAGGATGTAAACCTTTCGTCCAATAATTTCTTTCAAATATTTCTGATGATTCAAGCGTTCAAACGGTTCTTTCTATTTAAACTTCCTTAGAAATATTGCGCGTAGCATTTTTTTGTTACTAATTATCTTAGCGAAATTCGAAGGGCTAGCGTCGTTGTTTGACTGAAGCTAGAATGCAATTTCTCTTTTTGCTGATTAAGAATTTAGACTCTTGGAAGCGGTATTTGAACTCAATTAGGGGACGCTTAATTTCTGTCCGAATCATCTTTAGAAGGAAAGAATCTTGTATTTTAAATATATAGCATTTTGCTCCCGGTACATATCACCCTTCCCATCAATTAATGACGCCCCGTCATTAGTAATGACGGGGTGATAGTAGGCTACAATAGGCTTGATAGTAGGCTTTTTAAAATGTTTGCTATTTACTAACTATTTCTTCTACATAATTATTTTATATTTATGTTATGGCTTAATCAGGAGTGCTAAAAATTTTCTCTATTACTTTTCTTATTTTATTCTACATCTCTATCTAAAATTCCTCTACCGGACTAAGATTATTCATGGTTCTAGGCTAGATACTATACTAAAGATTTTTTTTTCAATTTTAACAAGGATTTTTTTTTATTTTGCTGTCTATATGTCATACTACATTCTATATACGCTACATTAAATGAATGACATGATAATACTACACTTAATTCTACTTGAACTTCTAGCGGTACATACATGAATGATTTATAACAAACAATATTGGGTTTACCATATTCACTGGTAACATTAAAACACTTTCACTATTGGGATTTTTGAGTTATCAAAGTTATTAAGAAGTAACATATGTAAATTTCACATCTATTCCATCACCTTCTAGTCCTTAGTGTACTATATCCTTCTGTTTTAAATTATTGTCCTTCACTCTTTTTTGTCTTGGCAAAAATTTTGAAGCATTTACGTTATGGTTTCTTCATGGAACAGTTCGAGCCTGATTGTGTTCACACGACAAGTTTTCTCTAATTGTCAACTGGGGAATGATGAATCCCACTACAGGTGTTGGCATATGCTATTAGGGTTCATTCTCACCTGCCTTTTTTTTATAGTTCATAGGGTGACTTATCATTGAGGGGTTACACACTGGGAGTGCGTTTATTTTTCTTCTCAGCATATCATATTTAGGATATTTTGAGGCACATAGAGAATGTATTCTCGCGTAAAATTGTTCATTTGTGCCTTTTATAAAAGTGTTAGCTCATGGCTTGCGTCGATTAGCCTTTGCAGTGATTCCTAGGTTAATCACGGGGTAATTGAAGTTTGGATTTGGAACGGGTTGTCATCAAACTATAGTGACTCTTTTAACATATTGTCTTAAACTTCAACTTCAAACATCTTCAAATATCATTTAACTTCAAATATCGTTAAATATCGTTTATCTTGTACTGATCGATGGGGTTCTCAGAATTAAACTTCAAATTGTCTTTAACTTCAACTTCAAATATCTTCAAATGTCTTTAAATATCATTTAACTTCAAATATCGTTAAATACCATTTAGCTTCAAATATCATCACTATACTGTCAAATGATTCTTGGGTCCATAATGAGTATCAAAGGCGATATATATGTATTTATATATTGTACTGACCTATGGGGTTCTCAGAATTTATGTGATTATATAGTTCGATAAAGCACTGGATACTGAGATTCAAATATAGTGTTACCTGATACGTAATAAGGTTCATGGTCGGAAAAACAACGATCAAAGGTAACTGTTGTTTTCGTAGAGGAGGCTGGGATGAAAATTGACTGGAGTCTACGGTGAGTACTCTTCGTTGGTTGAGATATAATGAAGATAGATTCTACTAGGTTGTATCTGTACTGGGCAGCTCATTGTAATGCTCAATATCCAATGTGTCCATTTACTTCCTGTAATAAAAATAACGAGGCAGAATCACACGTTCTTTGAAGTAAATACTCATAGTACGAATAAGTCACATATTAATTGGGTTATAATAAAACGACATAGTTCCCATTGGGAAATTCAATACATAGAAGTTTCCTCTAAGTTGTTATGGCGTAACGACGTTATAAAATATTAATTCTTCAACTTTAAGTGTGCTCTCTTATTATACTTTCTAATATACACTGCTACATTCACTTTATTTTAACTTCTTTCAACACTTAGTTAATTTTACATTAGATTTAAAATAATCATTTAAACAGAGTTTATGCTACGTGGTTAATTTTTGAGGTCTAGTTTTAGAACTTATTTCATGCCTGCATTGTTCACGCACGTCCGTGCTGTTTAAGAAACGCATGTTGCAGCGTGATAACCACACGGTTTTAAGTAAACGATACTACAATGAGGGAGCAAGACATAACAAGGACGAGTGGAGACCTCTATACCCACTCGTTTTCTAACGTCTTCCCTATTTCTTGGCTTAGACGTTCTCATGGGGCTCCGGGTTTAACCTCTGCATTTCAGCCGTTTCCCCGTGTTCTTCTCTTGGTTTTCGTCTTCTTAGTCTCAGGATTTTTCCGTAATTACAAGTCAACATTGGTGCCTCATATTCGCCTTTCGAATAAGGTAATTAGATGCAGGATTTCCAAGCTTGCCCACGTAGATTCCAGTTGATGCTTGGCAAAAAATATAAGCGTAATGAAGAACTGACATCAATATCTTTTTAGAAGGCTATTGTTTGAGCCATTGTTTGAACTTCAGCACTAAATAAATAGATATGATATTAAAGTCTTATTAAAATACGTTAAGCGAAAAACACCTTCACATTATTAGGGAATTCCTTATGGGTTTTACTTAGTTGCCATTGGACATACACAGGGTTTCAACCCATATATCTTAACTGATCAAATGGATTTAAAATTTTACATATGGTTATTGAAATATAATTCCACATCCGCCGTGAAATTCTACATATAAACGTACCAATAGCCAACTATAGATAAAGTTCGGATCGGATTTTTTGTATCCTTCTGTTTAAAAGTATTTTTGTCCCTAATATTGACTGACGGCCCATACATTAGGACTGCCTCTATACATTCTGCAGCTTATAATGTGTAACCCTAATTAGTCATACTTAGTTACCATTTGATGTATACAGGGTTTTCTTACGCAAACTTCAACCAATCAAATGATTTCAAAATTTAAGCATCACTTTTGAGCTTTGCAACAAATACCTGATGCTCCATTTGTACTAGACTTATCTCAATTTATTATAATTAAACTGTTTTTAATCAAATTCAATTCAGTTTGAAAAAAAATTAAATATAGCTCAATTTAGTCAAACTCAATTGCTCTAAAACATGAACACGGTGTCTGTGTAATGTACTGATGTTTTACCCTTGTTTCCTCCCCAGGCGTCCCAAAAAACAAGGTTTAACGCTAGTTGTCGTCCTCAGTAGACCACTAGCTTCCTACCTTTGGCTGTTTGCGGTTCCCACCTTTCTCTCTGATCACCAATGTTTTGAGATCACTCGTATTATTGTCATTTTTTTCTCATTAATATTGACTTGGTTAACTTTGCTTGCACACTGTTAAATTTATTATGGTGGATCACAAGTTGATTTTCATGAGGGATTTGAAATTTGTCTTTACATTAATTAGGGATATTTCCATCTGTCAGGTTTTTTAACCGTTCTGCCTGACTGTGTCGTTATTTTCTTCTCTGTTTCTTGCGGTTTTTTCTTTTTCGGTTTTTCTAGCAAAATAAGGTCAAACTTTTTGTATTTTTTTTTTCAAAAATTCTTGCCCTTTTAATTTCGTTTGATTCCCGTGTACGGTTGCTGAGGTCGGTCTTGATTTTCCTACTTCTTTAGCTACTATATGGTCTGATTCGCCGTCAGACTCTTCAGAACTAGTTTCCGGATTAGAATCCGGAATAGAACTTTTAGAGGTGGCACTTTTTGAGGTATCACCTGCCCTTCCTTCGTAAATTTTTACTCCTCTATCAAACATAGTTCTTCAGTCCTGCACTGTAAGAACTGGCTCACCATTGGCCCGAATAGACCAAGGATGTAAACCTTTCTTCCAATAATTACTTTTAAATATTTGTGATGATTCAAGCGTTCACACGGTTCTTACCATTTAAACTTCCTTAGAAATATTGAGCGTAGCATTTTTTTGTTACTAATTATCTTAGCTAAATTCGAACGGCTAGCGTCGTTGTTTGACTGAAGCTAGAATGCAATTTCTCTTTTCGCTGATTAAGAATTTAGACTCTTGGAAGCGGTATTTGAACTCAATTAGTGGACGTTTAATTTCTGTCCGAATCATCTTTAGAAGGAAAGAATCTTGTATTTTAAATACATAGCATTTTGCTCCCGTTACACATAGGACAAGATATAGTGGCTGAA
>JAQQPU010002384.1:37263-68538 GCA_029168905.1 Artemia sp. Kazakhstan ARC1039 | reverse complement strand
TTTTTTTTTGTAGTTAAACATTTTTGAGAGTTGGTTACTCCTTCCAAAAGAACCAATAGTTGATGACAGAGTATTTGAAACAGAATATTTTCTTTCTTCAATATTTGTTAGTTAGTGTGTAATCAGCAGTTTACACATCAAGTATAAAAGAAAAAAATGAATGTATTTGAAAAAGAAACAATCATGCAGAACCTTGTCCCTTTGAAAAAATGTTTAAATCTAAAAGATCAGTTTAAGAAATTTTCGGTGCAGAGGAGAATCTTTAGTCAAAGAATGGTTGATGACATCATGAAACGGGACTCTCCAGCCTTGGATTATCGTATGAGGCTTTTACATCGTGGTCCCAATGCATTCACTCAGTTTATTGACATAATAATTGAAACAAAACAAAATAGTATTGTAGATTTGATTTTGAACATTACATAGATTTTCCAAAAACAATAGGAACAGTTTGTATGGAAAATCTAAAACCTCACATTCCAATGAAGCGAATAGAACGGGAAATAAATCCCGTTCAAACATGTTTAAAGTATGACATCACGTGTTTACTCCTCCTCCTATTCTATCTTTAGGAAATCTGAAGCGAGCGCTCGAAGTAAAAGAAAAAAGAACACTCTTTCTAGGAGAGTAGCTATTTTGTAATCTGCAGTCTGAGTGTCAATACTGAAAAAAAAATGTACTACACGTGTGCTCTATGTTTATATACATTGGGTAGTTTGTCGTCCTGTGAGAATTGCACTACTGTCAGTGAATATGATGAAAAGCGTAGATTTCGCCATCCGTGTAAACTTCAGCGAGGATATGCCATTAAAATTAAAGATTTTAATTCATGACGTGAAGAAGTTTGCGATTTTCATGTCAGAGGATTCTTATGTTCAAACTGTCACTATGATAAATGTAATCAGAGGGAAAATACCTATCCTGGTATAATTAGAAAAAATTCAAAACGATCATTTATTCTATTCTTGAGAGACTGATTTCATCGTAAATTTAAATTATATTGGGAAGAAGAATTTCGACCACGCTTCAAGTGTCAAAATAACAATAGTGTGTGGTTTCTACGGCATCGTTGTCAAGATACTGGATGTTATGATTATAAACCTACGGATTTTTTTTGGCAGTTACGGAGAGTGATTCTTCATTTGAGAATTCTATTTGTAACATTGTATCAAATACACAAATTGAAACACGTGAATTTTACAATATAAATAAAAAAAGTATCATTGACTGATACTTTTTCAAAAAAAGTATTCAGTAAATGAAAAAAGTATTCAGTTAGGAATCAGGTATCAGCCAAGTAACATCGTTTGGCTAGTGCTTTTAACCTAGGTTGATGTGAGGTAAATTTAATTGAAATAGCAAAGTGGGCGGAGTTTTGTTCTGTGAATGCGAAAAAGTTCTTTTTATGTAGGGAGTCTGCTAATTAATGATTACCCATAAACAGAAGTCAATTTATCAGCTGAGGGTTCCAATGCGAAGATTTGAGGAGTTCCTATTTGGCAATTTATGTGTTAACCGTGCATTAACGGCTTAGCAAACCGCATGACGGTACTTACGTAGATAAATGAGAAGTATTTTTTTCGGTAAGAATATTCTAATTTTTTATTTACTGGTTTGTGATGACGAGGAATAAGCGTAAACGTAAAACAGAGGACCAATTTGGATCGGTTTCGCATGACGAATCTGGGCATTCAACTTCAACGCAAAAGTCAATAAATCGTGCTTCAATCCAGTCATTAGCAGACGATTTCTTGAAAATTTTTGAAGACGTAGCGGGATCTCAAAGTACATTAAAATCATTTGACATGAGATTGGCTAATCTAGAAAATCGAGTAATTTCTGTGGAAAATGCTCAAGCTATCTTACAATCCAATGTTGCTCAAGTTGGTGAAAATTGCGATGCAGTAAATGAAGAAGTAATTTCACTAAAAACACAAATGCCTATTGTATCCACTGAAGCAAAATATTACCGTGAAATGACGTCTTCGTTGTCGGCAAGATTGATGTCAGTGGAATATTTACCTACAGAAAATAACATTATTGTGTGGAATACTGTTTGTGATGATGTAGCCACTGCTAAAAGTTTATTTCAAGATATATGTACCAATGGTTTAGAATTAACAAAGGTTCCAGAATTTACAATTGTTACGAATAAAAAGTGCAAAAGTTTTTCAAAGTGAATGTTAAATCTCGTGAGGCGAAGTTCATGATCTTACGTAATGGGAAAAAACTTAAGAATAAGACTTTCGGTTCAAATACAGCTATGAAAAATGTGAAGCGCGGAAAAGACTTTACGAGACTAAATCTAAATTGAGTAGAAAGAGTATTCAAGCTTGGGTATCTAATACTATTCCTCTGTTCATTCAGATTGAGGGAGAAGGTGCTGGAAAAGTGAAATATATATAAAATGAGCCAATACCAGAGCTACTTGATTGTTGATTCTAGCATTTCATTTGTCTTGTTTTGAAGTTAAGAGTCATTTTTTTCTATTATTAGATAAATTTTGTATTCGTGGTTAGCGGCACTAGCACAAGTGTGTGCCTGATGAAGAAAATCAATTATATTTTTCCTCGATTGCATTATCCTGTATTTTTTAATTTGAGAAAGATTTTTACCTTTTTATTTTCCATGAGTTTTTTTTTTGTTATGTTGTATGGGCTGTGGGTGCAGTGGCGGGGAGGTTTTTTTGTACGAGACGGTGGAACGTGTTCTACTGTCTTGTAAGGAGTGTTCCATGTTGTTATACTTATTGTTTATGATGATATGACAGGGTGGCCTTCGTCACTATTTATGTTATGTTGTATCTTTTTATTTTGTATTTTATTTATCATAAATTTTATTTTTAATTTATTTTCTCTTTTTTTCAGTTTTTTTTCTTTTGTTATTGATTTCAGCCCTCCTGGATACTGGAGATCACTTGTGGTTGTTGTAAGTAGAGTTAATTTTTATATGAGTTTCCTCGTTTGCCTCCTAAGCTTGTGTCTTGAAAAAATTGAGTTGGATTATGACAATAATAGATTGAAAAAACTTGAGAGATATTTGTTGAGTTGGGATGTTCTGAGGAATGGGGTCTTAAATCCGGATTATGATGAAGGAACGATGGAGGATTCTCCAGTGGTTAAATATAAATTTCCAGTTGATATTGGAAATAAATCTACTATGGGTCAGCATAGTTTGAGCATTTTCCATTTGAATTGTCAAGGTCTTTCTAGTTCATTTAATTTTTTTACCGAACTATGTAAGTTTTCTGAGTGGGATGTGCTTGCATTAAATGAAACGTGGCTTCGTAATCATACAGCGAGTCTACTTGAAATTGATAGTTATGACTGTTTGACGCAGAATAGGTAATCACGATTACATGGTGGATTGGCTTTATATTGCAGGAAGAATATTACAATGAGAATACGGAATGATCTACGTGTGAATAAAGAGATGGTTTTTGAATCAATGGTCGCTGAACTTTGTAAGTCAGGAAAATTTTTCTTTGTGGTGTTTGTTTATCGACCTCAATCTGGAAATGTGCTCGAATTTAATGATTTGCTGGAGCGGCAAATGGATAAGTTGTCAGGTATAAATCGCCCATGCTTTGTTTGTGGAGACTTTAATCTTGATCTATTTTCAGTAAATGTAAACCCGAAAGTTCATGATTTTTTAAATGTTATTTTGGGATACGGTTTAAGACCGACAGTTAATATATGTAGTCGATTCACTGTGCGCTCAGAATCACTTTTGGATAATATATTTGTTAATGTGAAGTATGATTTTGCTGAGGTTATTTTGAATAGTATTTCTGATCATTTTGGTGTTCTTGTTGTTAGTAGAGAGTTTGGTGTCCCTACAGCTATGAATATACCACCACAAATTTCTGCATTGAAAATGGATGCTGAGGCTCTTAACATATTAAGAAGAAAATTAAAGAACACTCAATTTGACTTTTTAGAAAGTAGTGATCTGCAAGTGAATGAAAAGTTTTCATTGTGGTATTCAGAAATAACTAAATTACTAAAAGAAACTTGTACAGTTATTAAAAAGCCGCCATTTCATGTTACCCTTAGAAAACCCAGGGTTACTAGAGGACTGATGAAGGCCATAAGAAATCGAAGACTGCTATATAAATATTCTGTAGTGTCTCCTGAGGCAAAATTGAGATAAAAGAAATGTAATTGTGAACTCAATAACCAATTACGAGCAGCGAGAATTAATTATTATCGAAATGACTTTAAAAAAAAGTGCAGGTAATCCCAGGCAAACTTGGAGAGTAATTCACTCTGTTCTCAGCCCTTCCAAAAGTTCAATTTTACCTGAAAATTTAAACACTGATGCTTCGATTGTAGATAATATCTGTGACCATTTTTCAATTGTTGGTAAACAGATAGCGAACTCCACCAGAAAATATTCTGAGAATGGAACATACCACCAGTTTTTACCCGAGGAAAGTGATGTATCTGCATATCTGAAATCAGTAACTGCTGGTGAATTACGTACCACATTGTGGAACATGAAAAATAATGCATCGGGTGCTGACTTCCTTCATTGCGTGTACTTACCTATGTTTTCTCGGAAATATGCGACCAGGTTTGTGTTCTATTTAATATGTGCCTAAAAGTTGGTGCTTTTCCCGATTTTATCAAAAATTGCTAGTGGTTCCGCTTTTTAAGGGGGGAGAAAAAAATTTGCCGAATGATTATAGGCCTATTTCATTGCTGCCAGTTTTTGAAAAATTGATTAGTGGCAGGATGGTTAATTTTCTTGAGAATAAAAAGTATTTTAGTAAAACTCAGTTTGGATTCCGTAAAGCAATGTCGACAGATCAAGCTCTTCTTTTTCTCACGACTTTTGTGAACGTTGCTTTGGACCAACGGTGGAAAGTTGCATCTGTTTTTGTTTGACATTGTGAAAGCCTTTGATGCAGTGGACCATGGAATTCTTCTGGTGAAGCTGAGGAATTGTGGTTTTCGAGGTATGTTTTATCGTCTATTGGAATCTTTTCTCAAGGATAGAAAGCAGTTTGTCAGTGCTGGTGAGATTAAACCGCAAGTTAAAACTGTTGAATTCGGTGTCCCTCAAGGGTCTGTTTTTGGGCCACTACTGTTTCTTATGTATATTGATGACCTGCGAAATGCTATCAATGGACTGTCTTTTGATTGAAAATGTCGTGATACAGGAGCATCAAAATCTATTTTGCCTTATTTTGCTGATGACACGCATGTAACTGTCGCTGCAAAAACCGGGGAATTGCTTATACAGAATCTTGAGACTGGCATGTTAAACATTGAAAAATGGATGAGGGTTAACAGACTTCAGCTAAACCATGCAAAATCCCGTTTTGTAATGTATTGGAGAAGTAGCAATTACTACCGTTGGATTGACAAAATACAGTTTGGCGAAAATATTCTGCCTCGGGAAGTTTCGACAAAGTATCCAGGGGTGATTGTTGATGTGTGCCTTAACTTCAAAGAGCACATTTCATGTGTTAGTGGCAAGGTTGCAAGAAATGTTGGGATGATGAGGAAACTGAAGCACTTTTTTCCGAAAGACATTATGAGATTGCTTTATTTTTCTTTTGTTCACCCCTACCTTCTATATGGTTGTCTTGTGTGGTCAAGCACGTTCTTAATTCACCTTCGTCCCCTTAGAAGTTTACAAAATAATGCCCTACGTGTTTTAACTGGAGATAATCATAATATGTCTGTTAGACATAGATATAATCAAGTAAATATATTACCAATGGCTGGATTATTCCGTTTTTATAATGCTCATTTTATGTATAAATATACACACGCGTTATTACCTGAGTGTTTTAGTGAAATGTTTACAAGTGGTGAATGTAAATGATTTACCACCACTAGTTGTCGTCGACAATGATGATCATCTACATTTAGAAGAAGAAGAAGAAGAAGAAGAAATCTAAACAAACAAAAAAAATTCTGTTATGTGTATACACATGTTTTATTAATAAACAAATTTACATACATTTTTAAAACACTTTACTCGTGGGGCACTAAAATCAATATTATACAGTTCTGAGAGCATATTTTTCACCACAAAGTCATTCAGACGTGGATTGTCTATGTAAGTGTTGAGAAACTACTTGTAAGTATAGCCGCGACATCTGAAAACGAAATATAGTAGCGTATGAAAACCATAGCCCCTAGTCAATAGATCCTGCACTCTCTTCTGGTTTTGAATAATAGGTTTCCCATTGCTTTCAATATAGGTTTTAATATGGCAACCATAGAATTTATATGGGAATCCGAGAGGATCTAAGAATTCAATAGTCTTCTTTTTTTGAAAGATGCACAACCAGTGACCAGTATTTCTTATATTCGATGGACTGCTATTAACAAAGATAATGGTATGACTATCACCTTGAATTTTATCAAATATATCCGAGGGTAGACAATAGGATTTGTATTTGGACGTGAATGGATCTAAGTTAAATACATCAATTATTTGATTCGTGTTCATGGTGCAAGGTCTAGTAGAACACTACCATCGGGAGTGATCTCCCAATAGGTTTCAAATTGACATAGTGATATTAACGTAATACTTTCAGTCGAAGCATCGGCGAAGGTGAACTCTAAACGTACACTCCCTGTTCTGACAACAGTCAAATCTTGAGTGCCAGACAAGTCTAAAACAATTACACCATGATTTTTTTAAAACATTGAATCAGCTATTCCATTTTCAAATAGTTGTGAATCATGATCCAGTGATTGCATTGTTAATTCATAGAGAGTTCTGTAGAATTTGTCATCAAATGATAAATTGTACAGAGGAACTCCATTCACTTTGCACACAAGACTGGACAATCCAAATAAATTAAAATCATGAGGGGATGAGGTCCAGGACCCAACGGCACTAGCAATCTTCACAAAGGCCAATGCGAATTTCGAGGGGATTTCCCCACTGATAAATGACGAATCAGTATAACTACGAGAACATGTAGCAATGTGACGTTGATTGGTAACTGTATGAGGAACGAGTAGTTTGATGTTGGTACCGTTGGTTCCCAGTTTTTCCACTGCCAATGCAACACAGCTCATGACCTGTTGTTTTTTCACATGAAGTACTGCTGAAGTGAGATTGACCGTTGCATCAGGTGCTCCAGCAATTGTTTTTCTCAAAATGAAATTACCTAGAGTAAGTTGTAACTTTATGTCAATCTTAACGTTGGGTGGTAACCATTGGGAAATATTGAATATTTCATAATTTAATTTACCAGCCAAATGATAGTCCTTGGTCACTGCTGTAGTCAGCTCACCATCAGTGTCGACATTTAATCTATATTCATAGCCCATTGCTTGACCTCTCAATTCCTTGTATGATTTTGGTTTCATCAACATAAATTGTATATAGTTTGTATAGTTTGACCAATTATTGCTTATGCTCACCAATGTTACATTAATGTACACATTAATTTGTCTAAACAAGTTGTGTAGAATACAGTTTTCATAGGATAGACTATCAACAGCGCTAGGAGTTTGATTGTCAGACTTTTTCTTCACTACAACGTTTAAATCAATAAAAGTGGAAGACAAATCAATGAGATAATCTTCATTGGAAAATATTTGAAAGTGTATATTTTCGGACAATGGTTGTTGAGGATGAAATTGTTCATAGTAACCATGTTTGACACTAACATCAACATTTTCAGCATTGAATGGATTTAATGATGAAGTAATCAATGGATGTGATTCTTTATGAGGGAAATAAGTTATCTAATGAGAAAAAATCTTGTTTTGATCTAACAATGTTTTCCTTCTTCTTTTTCTTGATGCTTTTTCTTTTCAAAATTTTTGTTGTTGATGGCTTACGCTTCTCACCTGGATGGAGACTGAGGAGTAAATGACTACCACGCATCCTTTTTGAACCTTTCCCATTTTGTTGAAATTTTAATTGTTCGCCAACAGTTCTTGTTGAAGATCTAAGATTTTCCTTAAGACTGTCCTTGAAATTTTTACCCAAACTCCAGTCCTGTAGTGTTGAGCCAGCAAAATTTGTTGCAGCTGGTACAATATATTTCTTGGCAAGGGGTAGTGCAGAACGAAATAGCCTAGCACACCAACTACCAAGACCATAGCCAGACATTGTAGTACGACACTTGTAGTAGTCCAATCCATGACCTGTTTGATGATGATTCAGAGCAGCAGCATAAAAATTAATGTCAGGACAACAAATGGGATTCTTCTACTATCCATCTTGAACGACAGGTCGAAAATGACATGTAATAACACACATACCTTTTGTTACAGCTAAAAGATCACCAAGTTCAGTTCTTAGTATTAACTGACAGAGTTCCAAATATGAAGTGTTTACTGGAACATACTGGAGGTGTCTTATATTATAGTGATGAAAATTATTTTCTGTACTTTTTCTTTCTAGAACACGTAAAAGGGGGACATTGGAATTACCAACTCTGGAGGATTCCACAAATGAACTGTATATGAATATACAACTGTTCGAGGAGAAGCTGGGTGCATAGTCCGCATAGATAACATGGTCACTGCCACTGAAATTTTCTGTCTTAATAATACGGTTTTTAAAACCGAGAACATCACGTAAATTCTCATTGAGGGAAATTGTTTCATTCTCAAATGGATTGGTAATATAAATTCTCCTTTGTTCCGTTGAATAATTGAAAGTGAAACCACCTTTTTTTCGACTTGCAATTTTTTTGTTGATAACTCGACACAGCTCATGCATATTATTGTATTCCCTGTAGGGTATTTTAGCAATAGGGTAATCATTAAAGTCAAAAGTTGCCATTGCACTTTTATCACCGAATTCAAAAGGTCGTATTTTAATATCATATGAGATATCCTTCCTTAGAACATCATATGTATTCTTGATAAGACAATCGACGAGAACAACTTCATATCTACCTTGAAATTTAATGGTAGGCGACAGTTTAGTCCAAAAATCAATTGTTCTATTCAAATCATCATACAGAGGATCGGAAACATTAGACATGAATGTCACATAGAAATCATGGGACATTCTTCAAGTCTTCAACACCTATCCAAAAATCAAATTCATAGTTTTACCCAGGCCAGCGAACCAAAAACTGTTTCTTACCACCCTGCGTTCGAGTTTTTAATACTTTTTCAATTTGATAAATACCACTATCTTTAACTTTTGCATAAAAAGAAAATATTCTGTTTCAAATACTCTCTCATCACTTATTGGTTCTTCTTGAAAGAGTAAACAACTCTCAAAAATGTTTAACTACAAAAAAAAGAAAATGATCATCAATATTTTTATTCAAAAAATTTATATAAATATATAACACAATATTATGGCTTTTTCAGTAAATGACTCAGTCCGTTTTTCTCTATATGCTCAACAATTGCATTCAAACCTGCTTGTAAGATAGATATATTCAATATATTAACTTTGGCCACAAAACATAACTGTTCATGCATCTTGAATCGACTCAGAGATATTACATATCTACTGAACATCTCATCCCACTCGAAAGTTAATCTTTCGAAAGACAAATTAGTTAAGTAACTAGGTTTTCCCCCAAAGTCTTCCCTTGTTGAGAAGCTAATTAGGTTTCCCCAAAATTGTTCACAAACATGTTATATACACCACGTGGCATTGAAATGGATGTGTAACAATGGTTTCAAAGTCACAAAGATCAATGGAGCCCTCCAATTCAGTCAAAAACCTTATTTGAAAAGGTTGTTGACATTTTTGTCAAGAAACGTTCCGAAGCGAAAACAAAGGTCAAAAAAGAAATCTATAAACTCATTTTAAATTCGGCCTTTGGTAAAATGTGCGAAAGTGTTAGCAATAGAAGTCGTTGTGACGTTGTAACCGATCCCAACCAATAGGCTCGAATTATTGCCGATCCCAATTACACTTCCTTTACAATCATTGCTCCAGACATGGTACTATTGAATAGAAAAAAAAGAAACATAGTATTGAATAAAAATATTGCAGCAGGCAGTGCCAGATTGTAAAATTTCAAAAAAGCTCATGTTGGAATTCTACTACAAATGTGGCTAGGGTACAATGGCCAGGGAAGAAACAAGTAGAGGTCTGCTACGGGGATACAGATTCTCTATTGTTAAAAGTCAAAACAGAAAACCTACTTGACGATTTGGCTAACGGTGAAATCATCAGTTCTTGGAAGGACTATACAAACTGGAATGGGGAAGTCTATCCGGAACTAGTCAAACGTCAAGGTCCAAACCAACTTTTATTTTCAAAATCAGGAACAGGAAGTGACATGATTTCTCGTGGTATGTTTGTAAGCCTGAAGGTGTACTTTATACTGACACACACCGAGGAAATAAAAAAACGTTGCAAGGGAGTGCCCACGCACTTCGTGGAAAAGAATTTTGACATGGACGTCTATAGGAATTGTATTGTTGAAAATACAATTCCACGAGCAAAACTTTTGGCAATTCGCTCTTTAAAATATGAAAATTTTACTCTAAAAAATTGCCTGAGTACCATTTCTGACAAGGTTTATGTTTTAGAGATGGTGTAAGTACCCTTCCCCTTGGGCACTACTTAACATCCGACCGAGACGAGTGTGTTCGTTATAGGGAAAGTCTCGGTGTGAGTAAACTTATTTGAAAATTCCTAAGACTTGGGGGGGCTCACGGCCCATTTCCCGGGGGGCGGAGCCTTTGGCCACCCACCGGGGGGGGGCGACTGGTATTATCTTTTAATGATTTAGAACAGATTTTTTTTTGTTCCCTAGTTTTGTATTATTAAAAGTTTTTTTCTTTATATATATATATATATATATGTGTGTGCATACATTCACCAGTTTTCATTGTAAAAATGTAAAAAAAAATTGTTGTATTTATATTTCTAATGTTTTTATTTTATGTATTGACTATTTAATATAGTAAAAACTTTGATTTTACTTCAGTTGTTGTTGTTCATTGAATAGAGTTAGATACAAAAAGCAGAGAGAAAAAAAGAAACATAGATTATCTATCAGTTTAAAACACCTTTCAGAGCTTTTCTCTGTGGGCCATCAATGGATGGGAAAACAATACTTTTGATGAAAATAATTCAGAATCGAGGTGAAATGTTGACAACAGGAGATCATCAAACTACCATAAAAAATATATACTATTGCTATAGTGTTTGGCAACAATCCTATGATAGAATAAGGACTATTGAACTTCAAAATAAATTTATCAAGGGATTGGATGTTGTGTTCAATTCAATTGAACCAAATTCTTGGCTTATTATTGATATTGACGATTTAGCCGAATCAATAGAGCAATGGTCTGAGGAAATGATCCAATTGTTCAAAGTACGTTCCTATCATGAAAAAAATTCCGTCACCCTTGTTCTACACGATCTCTTTCATCAGAGTAAATGTATGCGAACTCTTGCATTGAACTGTACTCATTACATTGTGTACAAAGTTGTTCGTGACTCAAGTTCCCTCATAACATTAAACAAAAAAATTCATCCGGGTCAACCAAAATTCTTGTTGTCGGCTTACGATCAGGCTACAAGCAAACCATATTGATACATTGTAATTGACCTTAATCAAAACACACCTGAAGAACTACGTGTTATTAGTAATAAATTCGATCTTGAAATAACTGTATATCTGCCGGTGCGTGATAGGAACAGATTTTAGTTGAAACTATGACGTTGAAGAAGTAACATCAAAATACACACTTGTTCTCTGTTTTGAGTAGTTCAAAATCCCGGCTTAGGAAAGTCATATTGAACAATATAGATCTAGAGTTTATTAAACTCATTTCCGAGCTGTGTTTAAATTTAACTGCAGGCAATGTTCAACGACCATATGCTATTAAGAAGCAGACTAGACAACATCAATCCATTTTTCGTGCGCTGTCCAAGCGAAAGACCAGTCAAAAACAGAAAAAAAAACATTTAGTTCAGGCAGGGGAAGGTTTTTTCACAGTTTTATTGCCGATTATTGCCGGTCTTGTTAGCAATCTTCTTCTTTCTACGTCTCAATCATAACTGTATTGGAAAAAAAGGGCGACACCCTATAAATTGACTGCAATTGATGAAGCTCTGTCTCCGCTGCATACTTTAACGGGGTAATCTCACAGATTTCCTTAATGATAATAGCATACCTGACGATCAGAAACTTTTAATTTTTCAAATGGCACTTCGTCGTGTTGACAAGCAGAAACCGTATCAAATTAAACCCATTAGTGTTGTGAATGTTGCAGATAAGATACAGGAGGCAAATATTACAAAATCATTTGCAGCAACACCACTACTACCACTCGAAGACCACTTATCAAGAATATTATATCTATTACCAGTTTCCTATCGGGAACAGAGTAAAAGATTGTTAAACTATTTGAATGACAGCAGTGATATTAAAATTGATACTACAAATCTTCAAATCACAATAGGTAGCAACACTTACAATCTCATTGATCTAATAACTTATTTTGTCTCAAATCGCAAGAAAACTCTATCCATTGACACAAATCTTTTGAAATATTTACACACATCAAACTTTCCCAAAGCACTTGTGATTAACAGAAAATTTTTAAAAGATTTAACGTTATTAAATAATGAAAAGTATGAGGATGATGATTCTGAAAAAGATGATTTCAAGACTCTAATGCTAACAAGTACACCTAAATCCAATTACAAAAGCAGCAGCAGCAATGGTTCAACTTTATCCAGCAGAAAAAGCATCTTTCTCTGACAACTGCCAACACCTCTGTTAGTATACAAAAGGGTAGCGGTGGACGAGGTGGTGGTAGTACACATTTACATACAAAATGGATGAAACTCTAAAACGTATTTATTCAAATGTTGGTGAGATGGGGAGTCTTAGTGCTCCCAGTACACTTGCCCAAGTCTCCAATGTTCAACAGAGTTTAGCAAAAGAACATCTTCAAAATGAACCTAGCTACACACTTCATCGAAATCGCAGACTTCGCACTAATCAATATCGTAAAACTAAGGCATCCTACCCTCTGAAAATCATGCAAGCTGATCTTGTGACTTTGGATGAATGGCAACGACAAAACAATAAAATATACAAATACATTCTATTTGCAATTAGTATTTTTAGTCGCTACTCCTATGCTATTCCACTGAAATCTAAGCGTGGAGAGGAGATTGCAATTGCTCTACAAACAATACTTGCTCGAGATTCCTATGAAAAATACAAACGGATCGAGACAGTGAATTTGTTAATCCACATGTGAAGAAAATTGTACTAAAATATGATACACAGTGATATCATAGTCACAGTCCATTCAAGGCTGCATTGGCTGAACGATTGATTAGAACCATTTTTTTCTCATTTCTAGATATTGTACACTCAAAAACAGCTCTGTCTTTATTCATGATTTGGATAAATTTATGCAAGTTTACAATCAACGTCTTCATCGTTCCCTTTCCAATCTTAGTCCTTTTGAAGCTCATCACAATGATAACAATACACTTGACATATTTTTCAAACAATATTCTTCTAACAATGAAAATGGAATAAAAAGCAAATTGATTTTTGGTGATAGGGTTCGAATCAATCGGTCAAGTAATATTTTTCAAAAGGGAATTATCAATGGTTTACTGAACTTTTTACAGTGTCAAAAGTTCTAGAAACTAGCCCCGTGACCTATCGAATACGAGATAGCAAAGATGATGAGATTTTGGGGGGATTTTATGACTATGAATTGCAAAAAGTTAAAGATAGTGGTATTTATCAAATTGAAAAAGTATTAAAAACTCGAACGCGCGGTGGTAAGAAACAGTTGTCAAATATTTTCCAATGAAGATTATTTCATTGATTTGTCATCCACAGATCAAACCATTGTTAAGGAAAACATTGTTAGATCAAAACAAGATTTTTTCTCATAAGATGACTTATCTCCCTCATAAAGAATCACATCCATCGATTACTTCATCATTAAATCTATTCAATGCTGAAAATGTTGATGTTAGTGTCAAACATGGTTACTATGAACAATTTCATCCTCAACAACCCTTGTCCGAAAATATACGCTTTCAAATATTTTCCAATGAAGACTATTTCATTGATTTGTCTTCCACATTTATTGATTTAAATGTTGTAGTGAAGAAAAAGTCTGACAATCAAACTCCTAGTGTTGTTTATGGTCTATCTTATGAAAACTGTATTCTACACAACTTGTTGAGATAAATTAATTTGTACATTAATGGAACAATGGTGAGCACAAGCAATAATTTGTCAAACTATGCAAGCTATATACAATTTATGTTGATGACACCAAAATCATACAAGGAATTGAGAGGTCAAGCAATGGGCTATGAATATAGATTAAATGTCGACACTGATGGTGATCTGACTACAGCAGTTACCAAGGATTATCATTTGGTTGGTAAATTAAATAATGAAATATTTAATATTTCCTAATGGTTACCACCCAACGTTAAGATTGACATAAAGTTACAACTTGCTCCAAGTAATTTCATTTTGAGAAAAACAATTGCTGGAGCACCTGATGCAACGGTCAATCTCACTTCAGCAGTGCTTCATGTGCGAAAACAACAGGTCATGAGCTCTGTTGCATTAGCAGTGGGAAAACTGAGAGCCAACGGTAACAACATCAAACTGCTCGTTCCTCATACAGTTACCAATCAACGTCACATTTCTACAGGTTCTCGTAGTTATACTGATTCGTCATTTATCAGCGGGGAAATCCTCTCGAAACTCACAATGGCCTTTTTGAAGAGTGCTAGTGCCGTTGGGTCCTGGACCACATCCCCTCATAATTTTGATTTTTTTGGTTTGTCCAGTCTTGTGTGCAAAGTGAATGGAGTTCCTCTGTACAAGTTATCATTTGATAACAAATCCTACAGAACTCTCTATGAATTAACAATGCAATCACTGGATCATGATTCACAACTATTTGAAAATGGAATAATTGATTCATTGTTTCAAAAAATCATGGTGTAATTATTTTAGACTTGTCTGGCACTCAAGATTTGGCTGTTGTCAGAACAGGGAGTGTACGTTTAGAGTGCACATTTGCCGATGCTTTGACTGAAAGCATTACGTTAATATCACTATGTCAATCTGAAACCTATTGGGAGATCACTCCCGATAGTAATTTTCTACTAGACCTGGCACCATGAACACAAATCAAATAATTGATGTATTTAACTTGGATCCATTCATGTCCAAATACAAATCCTATTGTCTACCCTCAGATTTCCTTGACAACATTCAAGGTGATAGTCATACCATTATCATTGTTATTAGCAGTCCAACGAATATAAGAAATACTGGTCACTGGTTGTGCATCTTTCAGACAAAGAAGACTATTGAATTTTTCAATCCTCTCGGATGCCCATATACATTCTATGGTGACCATATTAAAACCTATATTGAAAGCAGTGGGAAACCTATTATTCAAAACCGGAAGAGAGTGCAGGATCTATCAACTAAAAGCTGTAGTTTTCATGCGCTACTATATTTCGTTTTCAGAAGTCACGACTATACTTACAAGCAGTTTCTCAACATTTACATAGACAATCCACGGCTGAACGACTTTGTGGTGGAAAATATGTTCTCAGAACTGTATAATATTGATTTTAGTGCCCTACGAATAAAGTGTTTTAAAAATGTATGTAAATTTGTTTATTAATTATACATGTATACACATAACAAAAATGTTTTTTTTTGTTTAGATTACTTCTTCTTCTTCTTCTTATACATGCAGATGATCATCATTGTCGACGACAACTAGTGCTGGTAGATCATTTACATTCACTTTGTATTGCTCAAGTAGGGAAAAGTCAGGATCACATTTACTACAATAAAATATAGTTTCACTCTTATCGTATCTCTTCGTGTAGTCAATGATACTTTTTTCATTTATATTGTAAAATTCACGGGTTTTAATTTGTGTATTTGATACAATGTCACAAACAGAATTCTCAAATGAAGAATCACTCTCCGTAACTGCCAAATAAAAATTCGTTTGTTTATAATCATAACATCCAGTATCTTCACAACGATGCCGTAGAAACCACACTCTTTTGTTATTTTGACAATTGAAGCGTGGTCCAAATTCTTCTTCCCAAAATAATTTAAATCCATGACAATACCAGTCTCTCAAGAATAGACTAAATGATTTTTTCGAATTTTTTCTAATCATACCAGGATAGGTATTTTCCCACTGATTACATTTATCATAGTGACAGTTTGAACATAGGAATCCTCTGACATGAGAATCGCAAACTTCTTCACGGCTTCAATTACAATCTTTAATTTTAATGGCATATCCTCGGTGAAGTTTCCACGGATTGCACAATCTACACTTTTCATCATATTCACTGACATTAGTGCAATTCTCACAGGACGACCAACTACCCAATGTATATAAACATAGAGGACATGTGTAGTACATTTTTTTCTTCACTATTTACACTCAGACTGCAGATTACAAACTGACTACTCTCCTAGAAAGAGTGTTCTTCTTTCATTTACTTCGAGTACTCGCTTCAGATTTCCTAAAGACAGAACAGGAGGAGGAGTAAACATGTGACGTCACACTTTAAACATGTTTTAACGGGGTTTATTTTCGTTCTATTCGCTTCATTGGAATGTGAAATTTTAGATTTTCCATTCAAACTGCTCCTATTGTTTTCGGAAAATCTATGTAATGTTCAAAAGCAAATCTACAATACTATTTTGTTTTGTTTCAATTAGTATGTCAATAAACTGAGTGAATGCATTGGGACCACGATGTAAAAGCCTCATACAATAATCCAAGACTGGAGAGTCCCGTTATATGATGTCATCAACCATTCTTTGACTAAAGATTCTCCTCTGCACCGAAAATTTCATAAACTGATCATTTAGATTTAAACATTTTTCCAATGTGACAAGGTTCTGCATGATTGTTTCTTTCTCAAATACATTCATTTTTTTCTTTTACTCTTGATCTTTACACTGCTGATTACATACTAACTAACAAATATTGAAGAAAGAAAATATTCTATTTCAAATAATCTCTCATCAACTATTGGTTCTTTTGGAAAGAGTAAACAACTCTCAAAAATGTTTAACTACAAAAAAAAAGAAAATGATCTTCAATATTTTTATTCAACAAATTTATATTCATATATAACACAATATTATGGCTTTTTCAGTAAATGACTCAGTCCATTTTTCTCTATATGCTCAACAATTGCATTCAAACCTGCTTGTAAGGTAGATATATTCATTATATTAGCTTTGGCCGCAAAATATAACTGTTCACCCATCTTGAATCGACTCAGAGATATTACATATCTACTGAACATCTCATCCCACTCGAAAGTTAATATGCTCCCTGGTGCTATTTCTACTGCAACATTTGCAGCTCTTATCTTCACTTCATCACTATTCTCTTCCTTCAGTCTCTTAATATTCAATACAGTGAAATTGCTCATTTTTGTAATTTTCCAAAGAAAACAAAATAATATTCACAATAAAACTATCGAACAAAATCAAATTCAGAACTGTGACACTAACTAACGCTTTCCCACTTTATATAGAGTATTTTCCAAGGCTGTGGGGTTTTTCCCCGAATCATGTGGACAAATCAGTTAAATAACTAGGTTTTCCCCCAAAGTCTTCCCTTGTTGAGAAACTAATTAGTTTTTCCCAAAATTGTTCAAAAACATGTTATATAACCATGGTTTTTCCCAAGGTCTCTGTTGACAAAAACATTTCTGGGTTTTTCCGCGTGACCTTGAACTTGGAACTCAGGGACTACGTACTCCCTAACAAAGGCATATAGCAGCACGCTTAATGGAACCTAGATCCCTACTTAAGTCGTTAAAGACAAGTGTCGTTTTGACAACTTGACTAACCAATATTGAAACAAGACTTGTGTCTCAAGTCTGATTGGTAGTATAAAATCTCAAAAACTGTTATAAATTTATTTTTTAAAAATAGCAAATTATTACAAACAACGGGATAGGTCACTTAATATTAGAGTCACCTGGGTATATATTCCTCAATTGGGCAATAAGTAAAAATACCTCTTTCATTTAATCAGCCTTAAACAGGCATGTAGTGCCGCTTTGAGTCAAAAATGTTGAAGACAAATTTTTGCATTTATGTATATTACTGTTTTAATTGTCTCAATTTGGGGATGGACACAAGTTTAGAGTTTACCACGAAGCTGGAAACGACAAAATGTGCGTAACTGACAAAAAATTCGGTACTTTTATCTTATAGCCACCACAATCAAGATCTTGTTTTGTGAACATGAGACAATAACCGGTTTTCACGGATCTTTACACCAGACAATATAAGCTTCTGTTTGATGAGAAACTACATTGTAGCTATATTTTAATTAAATATTTAGTTGCTATTTCGGTTAGGTTAGGTTAGTTTAGTTTAAATATTTAATATAATGCGGTCTCAACGGCCCCCAATCCCATAATTCTTTGTTGTAGTTTTCATATTTTCTTGATAAAGTATCATATTTTCTTCATATTTTGTTTTATTTCATTACCATTAACCAAACTTAACTTCTCGACTTTACTTCAGTGTGCTGACCATGAGACACAAATACCGAAAATTTGTATCGTATTAAATTAGTAATGCTTCTTGACTACTTATATCCTTGCGTCAGTCCTGCAATGTGTTGCCACAGCTGGGCTCGAACTCTGGGCTTAAACCCACTGTGCCACCATAATACTCAGGCAAAACATTTAATATAGGTTTAGCCTCTTTGGTAAGTTGTACCAATAATGGATATCGTTATTTCCTGTGGAAATACCATCTAGATCATGATGCTTCAAAATATTATTTGAGCGTAATGGAGTGACTAATGGCCCAAAGTGTGTGAATAGTTCACTGCGTTCTTTCAACACCCGTAATGTGCAAATTTTCTAACAATAATAAGTGTATGGATTTCTGTGGAAACAAAAGCACGGTTTGTGCGGTACTTATGTCTTATAGCCACCCCACTCAAGAAGTGCCAATCCTACTGAAATATAACCTTCATATAGTCTTTAGTTTATATAATAACATAAATCGGGCTGTATATTTGCACATTAGGGGTGTGGGGTGGTGGTAAAGTAACCAAACCCCCTCCCCCCTAACATGCAAATATATAGCCCAAATTATACAAGTCCAATGCATTGTATAATCCGTAACATGTTTCTGTAGCTATGAAACCGGTTTTTAAAGATAAGCGTAATTCTCAGATGATGAATTTGAGAACCGTTTTATGCTATCAGCGAATTCAGAATACGATCTTATTTCTTCATCATTTACAAATTTACGAATCGATATAATGCCAAAATATGTTCTTTTGTGTACTTGAATGGTTTAAAAAAAAGAACAAATCCTTTACCCAAATCAAATTGGTACGCTCAGTGTGTTTTAAGGTTTTAATGTTTGAATAAAACCTTTAATTCGATTTTTCTTATTTTTTTTTGTATACATTTATTTCAAGTTAGTCTTATTATTCAGATTGGTAGGGCCCAGAAACAGTGTCTTTAAAAAAAATTCTTTTCTTGTTTCTTTCTTTTTCTTAAATTATCTGCGCATCTTTACTGTTCTTGCGGATTTAAATGCTGAAGCACCCGTACTCAACACGCGTGAGACACGCGGTGTAAAAACACTCGAAATTTTCACAGGACTGGTCACGGGGATTGCGAAAACGATTTTTTGTACTATGAAACCTGGCGTTTGAACACTGGCTTCCTGGAATGAGCACATATCACTACACTATTCAGTAGCATAATGTTACACATATCTGCACATCGGGCGGGGTCTGAATTCCTTCACTGCTAATTCATCTGACCGCAAAATATAATTTAATTTTAACAAGATGTAGTAATTTGATAAATTGAATGCTTAATAGCGTCAATGTAAAACCTACAACAATCATCCCCAGATAAAAACCAATTTAGAAAATATTTTTTCCTGGTTTTTGCAAAAAAAAGAAATAGGATATCAAAAACAGAAATCAAAGCTAATTTTGGCTGACAGTTTCTTTGTTAAACAGGATTGCTGAAAATTCATTTTGCTTGACAGTCCGATGGAGAAAATTTGTTTCGCAATTAATGCAGAAAAATAAAAAAATAAGATAGGATCTATTTATAATTAATCCAAAGGTTTATAAAAATTATGATAATTTAATCATTGTATATAAATTTGGTGGTTAATCTTGCATAGATACACTTTTTCTAAGATTCCCATCTCCTGATTGAAATTTTAAGATCTTGGAAAAAATTTCTAGGAGTTGTAATCCTGTTTACTTTTTCGCTGTTATAACTGGGGACAGAGTTTGGGAGAGAGAAGGGATTCTTTTTCTTACCCTTCTGACTGACCGTGTTTCAATAAAATAAGCTGTACGAAAAATGTAGCTCAATTCCGCTTTCTAGGGCTATAATGAGCGAATGTTTGAAATGGTTAGAACACGTTTTGTGTATGAAGGATGCGATATAGCTAAAACGTGTCCTTTTCGGCCAACCATCTTAGGCCAAAGGAAAGTAGTTCGTCCTCGAATGGGTTGGGAGGGGTTTACAAGAAAGGAATTCAGGGAAATAGGAACTTCTTGGGGGGTATAAAGGGCGAGGCTTTAAATACACTGGGGATAGAGGAGGAGCATGCGTAGGTGTGCTGGCCTAAGGCGGATTGGTGCAGCAGTAGGTTGTTAGTGGTAGCAATAAAAGCGCGTAGGAAGTAGAATAGCAAAAGAATAGATATTTTCACGTATCTTAGTAGTCTGCATGAGTGCAAAAGAATCCGAGCAAAATAAAAAATTAGAGTATCCAATATAACCTCGATTAATGTCCCTCTAAACATTGATCGGGGCATGGAAGCATGGCCATAAAGGAAACATATGCTTAATTAATTAGATACATTATTTAGTGAAAAATTTTTTGATCAGTGTAATTTTTTAGTTTTATGAGCACACACCTATTTTTTGAAAAAATTAATGAAATTCATAGAATGTGGTGAAAAAGGCTTGACACAGCGGATGTGATAGATGAGACTGAGAAACACCTAAACTCTTTTAGCTCTTCTCCGTTGGGGGCCAAGGCAGGGATTAAGGAGGGGTACGTTCCAGAGTAGATGTCTTAGGCAACTTATTACTAGATAAAATTAGTAGTAGAGATAAAAATGGTCTGCTAAAGAAACTAAATGACACGATGATTATCCAATCTGTTCAAATGTTTAATAGTTGTTTTTTTCTTTTTTTGAAAAGCTATAATAATACATTATATGTAAATACTAGACGTAACATATAAATAGTATGACTTAAAACATTTTTCTTTGTCTGCCGTTCTTGTAATTTGAGGATCTATATCAGTCAAGAATACCTCCGTTTATTTTGGAGGGGCCACAAATATTTGGGACAATAACACACATTCCAAAAATAAAACGTGAAAAATAGGGGAATCCTGTAGAAAATATACGTAAATACGTAAAACAGAGTAAAATTCTTGAGGTTTTGGTTAAGATACCAGCTGGAATACCTTCACCCCCCCCCAGCTAGTCTGTTCTTATCACTTTTCTTGTAAGGGGAATGGCGTACCTTACAGTATCCAAGGATGTGAACAAGATCCAAAATGCCAAAAGGAATGATTTCATAGTAAACTTAAACATTTTTTGTCATCCAAAGTCCCATTAGGGATATGAAATTAAAAGCTAACTGACTTCTCTAAGGTACAGCGTCATTCGATAATAAATTTAAAAATTCCATCCACGTTGATTTGGCTAATTTAAGAGAAAATCTGAATTACAACATAATTTTATGGAATCAGTACCTCAAATATTGATGAATTTAGTATTAGTTGCAGGATTTTTGATCGTTGGCGTCCCTGACGAAATTTTTTTTCGCTACACCTTGTAAGTAATTTTAATTTAAGGGGTTCCTCATTCAATTGCATTCCTTATACTAAAGACACGGTTACAAGCAAGGACATAAAAGGAAAAAAGAGTCAGGTACAGAAGGAGAAGGAGGAGTGAAGAAGGAGAAAGATACGGAGGGAGGGATCAGGGGCATCAATTCAAGAAAAGTGTAAGGGGGCAAAATTTAGCTTCAAATCTAGGGTGAAAATCGTTTCGTTTTTACTTATGTTTCAGTTCAAATCTCGTGGGGGGAACCTCCCCCACGATTGATACCCTCTGCAGGGACGAGGATGAAATTACACTAGTTTCTACTTCATTTTTAAACTTATATCCTTTTTTTGCAGTATCATATTCTTGCAAGACATATTTTCATGCGCTGCTTATTATTCCCTTTTTATATATATTTCTATATCTTACTTTTATTACTACTTTATTTACTACTATAATTTTATTACTACTACTAAAAACTCACCGCAGCACATATCCCCCTGAGGCCAACACAGTTACGCACGCTCCTCCTTCCAAGTCTATTCAAAGCCTACCTCCTCAGACCCTCCCAGGAATTTTCGATTTCCTTTATATGTTTCTTTATGACATGCTCCCAACCCAACCACGGACGACCTGCTTTCCGCTTAGCTCTAGACAGTTGGCCAAAAAGAATAATCTTTGGCAATATGTTATCCTTCATCCGCAGAACGTGCCTTAACCATCTCAACCTTTCTCTCTTTATAGCCCTAGAAAGCAAAATTGAACCAAAATGTTCGTACAGCCTCCTGTTTGAAATACGGTTTAGTCAGCCGGGTACTCAGAACAATCCGTAGGCAATTTCTCTGGAAAATATGTAGCAAATCTTCATCCGCTTTTTTGAGCGCCCATACTTCAGAGCCATATTTGACCACTGTCATCACTGTAGCTTCGAGGTAGGTACCGAGGTAAGTGAAGCTGCCCACCTGATCATCTTTTCAATACCCAACGTCACCTTTTTATCTTCCCTTATTCCTAGCCTTAGGGACTAAGTCTTCTTAACATTTATTTTCAAGCCTATTCTAGCATCTTGCACTCGCAAAACCTCTAAAAGTTCATTCATTTTGCTCATACATCCATCTAGGAGGCTTAAATCAACGACATAATCTAAGTCTAGGAGAGTTTTTCCTCCCCTTTGATTCCATGGTCTCATACTGCCTTTTCTGTGCTTCTTAATACAAAATCCATCAAAATGATCCATATAAATGGAAATAGAACACAACGCTGCTTAACTCCTGATTTAATACGAAACCAGCTGTAAACATCATTTTTTACCTTAACCGCGACAGTGTTATTAATGCCTCGATAATTATCACACTCACTCTTATCACCTTTCTTAAACAATGGTTTAATTATGGTTTTCCTAAAATCTTTAGGTATTTCCCCTTTTTCAAAAATCATATTCATAATCTTCAGTAAATTATTTCTAACCTCAGAGCCGCCATATTTAAAAAAACGCATTTAATACTCTATCAGCATCTGGAGCCTTATTTTTTAATCTTTTTAGTACTGTCGTGAATACTTCCCTGCAAAACAAATCTTCCTTCACATCCAAGGTATCACAAACTTTGTTCGCTTTCTTAAGTATCTTTTCCTGCAACTTTATCTCGGTTCAACATATTCTGAAAAAATTCTGCCTATCTCTCTTTAACTCTTTCCTTATCACTAATTGTGTCCCTGTTCCTATCTTTAACTGGGACAAGTCCAGAATGACTAATCCCTCTCAATTTATTTATATGCCAGTACAACATTCTACTACTATGTCTAGTCTAGCTGCATCTTCCAAAACTTCCAAAACTACTACGTCTAGCTGCATCTTCCAAAACCTCTGCAATTTTATCCCTGGCCTCCACTTCATACCTTCTTAGTTCATATTTTAATGCTTTCTTCACTTTATTCACAATCCTTGTTTTTTCATATGATTTATCACTTAGATAATTCTTATACAAACCCCTTCTCCTTTCCATTAAACATTAAGATTTTTCACTAATATTCCTGGCTGCAGTCCTAACTTCTCTCCCTAAGACATCATCAGTAACTTCACAAATTGCTTTCCTAAAATTATTCCATCCACATTTCACGTTGTTAAATTTTAAACTCCCCACTTTAGTATTCAACTGTTGCTGGAGAGTGTCTCTCAAACTCTCATCCTGGAGTCCACTCCAGGAGTCCACTCATCCTAGGTTCCCTTTAAGCCAACTTCTGGTATTATTTATGCCTGATATTTGTTTTTTTTTTACATTATTTAGAAAATATGTCATCCCCTCAAACAAAGAATGTTCTATCGATCGAACCAATTTTGTATTTAATTTTTGGTAAGTAAGATTCTTAGAAGTTAATCTTCTCATTAACGTAACATTTCCTCTTTTCTCGTTTACTCGTTCACGGAAAATTGAACTTTAACATAAGTCTTTTCTTATGCTCTATTTCGAATACAAAAAAAAAATCATTTAACAAACAAATGTTTTTTATAACTTTAAGAAAAAATTGAAATGCAAATTGTGCTGTTTTTCTGTTATCCTGTGAAATAAATATTTGTAACATGCCACCTTTTATTTTACCGCTGATGAAATTTCAGATTCAAATATTAACCCTTTCGCCTCGGAGCCCGTCAAATGATGGGTGGCTAATTTTTGCTCACCAGATGCTATCTAGTGTGAAAAGTAGTAACTAAAGCCATGCTCTTTTTATTCTTGAGACATCTACCAATCTGTTGATGTATCACACGTGTTGTTCGGAACATTGCAGTGGACGAAAATTAAATTAGAAAAAAAGTGGGAAAAGTCTGTTAGAGGTGGGTAATTTCTAATTAGAAATTCAAGCAGGCATATCATTTATTTGTATACTTATGTAATATCATTTAAAACTAGATAGCCGAAACTAATCAATGAGAGTTCTATTTAGTGACTAGCGCCATCTAGTGGGCTGTCAGAATTCTCACAATTCAGTGTACGTCAAACGACAAGACTTGGGCTCTCAGACTGAGGGGCTTATTCCTGTCGAATACTTCTACAAGTATATTCCGCTTGGGTTTTTTGAGACTATGACTGAAAAGATGGACTTGTACCATATGAAGGAACACGGTAAAACTATAGCAGTCAGAGGCAAAATTCTAGCCCAAGAAATACGCCAATTGGTTGGGATCTCTATCCTTATGGGATCCCTGAATCTTTCGCAGATATGACTTTACTGGAACAAAAAGTACTTTCCTCCCATAGTCGCAAGAACACTTCCAACAGATCGATACCATAAATTACGGAATCATCTCCACTTAGCATCCGAAGAGGACAGGAACAAAAATTATGCGTTACGGAATGTCAGGCCTGTGTTATCTCTTTTTAGAACGCGGGGTTTGGACCTTGAAAGGGAGGAAAACCTATGTGTAGACGAGCGGATGATCCCCTTCAAAGTCCAGACGAGGATGAAGCAATACATAAAGTCAAAGCCAAGACCGTGGGGGCTATAAAAACTTAGTTTTCTGTGGTTCTTCCGGTATCATGTATGACTTTGAAGTTTATCAGGAAAAGAGTACCCCTATTGGGGAGGAGCACAGAGAAGCAGCTGGAGGTTAGGGAGGAGCCATTGCTCTTACTCTGCTGGAGAAAATTGACAAGCATGTCTATCACAAAGTGTATTCGACAACTACTTTACAACGTTACCACTGCTTAAAAAGTTGACAGCAGATTGCTTCTTGGCAGCAGGAACAATCACGGACGATGAAAGGACGATGATCGTTGGATGAAGTTAGCAAAATTGAAAAGGGTCTCGTCCTTGTCCGTTGGTTTGACAACAGTGCAGTAAAAATGGCATCAAATTATTGCGGTGCAGGTGGAGTAGTGAAAAGATTGAGTAACGAGAAGAAGGAGAAGGTTGATGTGAACAGACTTGACGTTATTGTTCACAATAACCGCAACATGGGAGGAGTAGACAAAGTGAATCGGCTCGTCGCCTTGTATGGAATTGAAATAAAGACGAAAAAGTAGACCAGTGTCACTTTTTGAGTTCCGGAACGAAATTGCAGATGCACTGCTGAAGCGTGAATATGAGGAGCAGATCTCTAAACGAAGAGCTGGTCGTCCTCACCAGCAACAATATGCGGAGAATTCTCCGGCTCCTTCGCCGTCCCGACATGCTGCGCGATCAACTTACACGATCGAAAGCGTCCAGTACGACCAAGTAAATCACTTCCCTGTGCGTTTAGAAGGTCGGGAAGCCCAGTGCCACTATGAAAAGTGCCCAAAAGGAAAAAAGGGGGTTTCACACATTCGTTGTGAGAAATGTGAGGTGCTGTGTCTGAACAAAGACAGGAATTGCTTCAAGATGTACCATGTTCACTGAGTATGAAGCTTGACTTTGTGCATATGTTTTGTGCCTTTTTAATATTTTTCGTATAAAAGAAGTTGTCTTGCTGGTATACCCTTCTAGTCCCATTACTGTCATTTGATAGGGATCGAGATATCTAAGATTGTGTGCCCCAACGGTTTTCTAACATAGTCATAAGTAGAAAGGCCTCAGGAGGTCGTGACCCTACACCATATATGGGCATAGCCTCCCTAGGGAGAACACGTGGTTAATGGGGTCAATGACCTAAATTTCCAAGGTCGATGTTGTTGTTGTTGTAAGTGCACGCTCTCAGCGAATGTCAAGGTCGATTTATTTGTTGTTGTTGTTGTAAGTGCACGCTCTCAGCGAATGTCAAGGTCAATTTATTTGTTGTTGTTGTTGTAAGTGCACGCTCTCAGCGAATGTTATGAGTTTCCAGAAATAGAAAACAGCATTTGTTGTTGTTGTAAGTGCACGCTCTCAGCGAATGTCATGGGCATAGAGTCCCTGGGGAGAACACGTGGTTAATGGGGTCAATGACCTAAATTTCCAAGGTCGATGTTGTTGTTGTTGTTTTGGGCACGCAATAGAGTCATTATTGATCTAGGACTCGAGGGGGTCCGAGAACTTGATTGCGTAATCGAAGAGGAAGTGGATTTCCGAGAACTTGATTGCGTAATCGAAGGGCAAATGGATTTCTGAGAACTTGATTGCGTAATCGAAGGGCAAATGGATTTCTGAGAACTTGTTTGCGTAATCGAGGGGAAGTGGTTAGTGGGGTCAATGACCTAAATTTCCAAGGTCGATGTTGTTGTTGTTTCCGAGCCAAATTTCCTGTCTGCTCAGTCTAGAGTCAGCAGTCAGAGTGAAAGGATTGAAAAATGAATAAATTTGAAAAAGAGAGAATTAGATCAAATCTAGTATTTATGGAAAAACATTTGATTTTGGATGATGATTTTCTCGAGTTATCTCTTCAACGCAGGATATTCTCTCAGGGAACACTTGACAATATAATGAAAAGTGATTCTCCCCCATTGGACTATTGTATGAAGCTTTTAAAATGCGATTCAAATGCTTATACTCAATTTATTGATATATTAATTGGAACAAAGCAGAATCATATTGTGGATATACTTTCATTGCCAATGTAGATGGCTCCTCCTTCGAAAGAGGTAGCGTCACAGAGTTACTCCTCTCCCCCATTTCCCTCTCATTGAATTTATGACGCGAGGACAATCAGTTTCATTTTAGCTGTGAGAGAGTTGACATCGGAAACCAAAATGTTCTATATATGCCCATTGTGCATGTACACTCTTGGCAGTTGGACTCAATGTGAGAATTGTACAATTATTGATGACTATAATGAAAAGTGTAAATTATGTAATCCTTGTAAATTACATAGAGGCTATGCAGTACAAATTAAAGGATGTAATTCATGTCTTGAGGAGGTGTGTGACTCTCACCCTAGCGGGCACCTGTGCTCCAATTGTCACGATGATAAATGTGATCAGTGGGAGAATACTTACCCCGCTATGATTGGAAAGAATCCTAAACGTGATTTTAGTTTATTTCTACGAGATTGGTATCGTCGTGGATTTAAATTATTCTGGGAAGAGGAATCTGGTCTACGATTCAACTGTTGGGGTAACAAGACAATCTGGTTTCTACGTCATCGCTGTGACGACACTGCCTACTATGACTATAAACCAAGTGATTTTTATTTGGCAGTTACCGAATGTGATTCACCACTTGAAAACACTGTATGTGATATTGCTTCAAATAGACAGATTGAAACTCGTGAATTTCATAATATGAATGCAAATAGTATCATTGACTTTACAAAGAGATATGACAAGAGTGAAGTTACATTGTACTGCAGATAATGTGACCCTGACTTTGCCGTCAATCAAGATCAATATACAGTGAATCCAAATGATTTACCAGCATTAGTGGTCCACGACAGTTGCCTATACATCGAAGATGAAGAAATCTAAAAGTGAAGATTTAAAGACATTGTTGTATATATATAAATTTTATTAATAAACAAATTCACAAACATTTTTTAAGCACTTTACTCTTAGGGCACTGAAATCAATACTATATAGGTCTGAGAGGATATTTTCCACTAGAAAGTCGTTCAGACGTGGATTGTCACCATAAATGTGGAGAAACTGCTTGTAAGTATAACCACGACATCGGAACACAAAATATAGTAGCGCATGGAAGCCACAGCTTTTAGTCGTTAGATCCTGCACCCTCTTTCGATTTTGAATAATAGTTTTCCCACTGCTCTCAATATAGTTGCTGATATGAGGTGTGTAGAATGTATAGGGTAGGCCAAGAGGATCAAAAAATTCGATATTCTTCACTGTTTGAAAGATGCACAGCCAATGACCCGTCAGCACAGTCGATGGACTGCTATTAACAATAATCAAGGTATTGTTCGCGCTTTGAATTTTTCCAAGATAGTCTGAGGGTAGACAATAGGATTTGTACTGGGACATGTAGGGGTCCATATTAAATACATTGATTATTTGACTGGTGTTCATGGCGCCAAATCTAGTAGAACACTACCTTCGGGAGTGATTTCCCAATAGGTTTCATATTGATTTAGTGAGATTAGTGCAATACTCTCAGCCAATGGGTCGGCAAATGTACACTCTAAACGCACACTCCCCGTACGTACTATACTCATATCCTGTGTGCCAGACAAATCCACTACTATGATACCATGTGTTTTAGCAAACATATCTTCGGTTATACCATTTTCAAATAGTTGCGAATCCTATTGATAAATAGGATTTATCAAAAGATAGATTGTAGAGTGGGATGCCGTTTACTTTGCAAACAAGAGATGAAAGTCCAAACATCTTGAATTTATGTGGGCATTCAGTCCATGATCCTATTGCACTGGCGCTCTTTACAAATGCCAAAGCCAATTTCGAGGGGATTTCGCCATTGATAAAGGATGAATCGGTGAAGGTGCGTAAGCCCATTGCAATATGACGTTGATTGGTGATTGTATGAGGAACAAGTAGTTTAATATTGTTGCCATTGGCTCTCAGTTTTTCCACGGCCAAAGCAACAGAACTCATAACCTGCTGTTTGCGTACATGAAGTATTGCCGAGGTGAGGGAGAGACTTACATCAGGATTGGCAGCAAGTTCTTTTCTCAATATGAAATTAGAGGGTGCAAGCGTTAGTTTTATATCCACTTTAACATTGGGCGGCAGCCATTGGGGTATATTAAATATTTCATTATATATTTTTCCAACTAGATGTAATTCACTAGTTGTAGCATTTTTAAGTGCATCTGTACTATCAGTATTAGTAATATATTCATATCCATTGGAGGTGCCTCTCAATTCCTTGTATGACTTGGGTGTCATCAGCATGAATTGCATATAGCTTGTATAATTTGAGAGATTGTTGCTTGTGCTCACCAGCGTGCCATTGATGTAGACACTAATTTGACGAAATAAATTATGTAACATACAATTTTCATAGGATATTCCATATGCCCGAAATGGCATTGTATTATCGGATTTCCGGACTTTCATTTGTAAATCTATAAATGTTGAAGACATGTCCATAAAGTAGTCTTCATTGGAATAAATTTGAAAGTGGATATTATCGGAGAGGGGTTGTTGTGGATAAAATTGTTCATAGTATCCATGCTTGGCACTCACATCAACATTTTCAGCATTGAATAGATTCAATGAGGCGGTGATTGAAGGCTGAGAATCCTTATGCGGTAGGTAGGACATTTTAGGAGAAGAAATCTAGTTTCGATCTAACAATTTTCTTCCTGGGGCTTCTGGTTACACTACGTGTCGGTTTTTTCCTTCTTTTCTTTGACAAAAGGGATGTCTTTCGTTTCCGACCTGAGTGGAGACTGATGAGGGATGCATTGTTTCTTGCCCTTTTTAAGCCTTTACCATTTTGTTTTAATCTCTCGCTAAGGGTTCGCGCACTGGACCTAAGATTTTCCGAAGAACTTTTTTTAAAATCCTTGCCAGAGCCCCAATCGTATAGTGTAGAGGATGCAAAATCTGTCGCAGCCGGTACAAGATATTTTCTAGCCAGTGGTAGTGAAGAGCGAAACAGCTTAGCAAACCACCTGCCAAGACCTTAGCCAGACATTGACGAGCGACCTTTGTAGTAGTCCATTCCATTGCCCTGTTGTCTTGGGCCAAGAGTATTAACATAGCAGTCAATATCAGGACAAGTGAATACCACTTTTTTATTAGACATCTTGCTTTTGAACGATGGGTCAAAAATGGCATGTAATCACAGCCAAACCTTTTGAAATTGCTATGGGATCACCCAATTCGGTTCTTAGTGTTAACTGACAGAGTTCCAAATAGGAAGTGTTTACGGGAATATACTGAAGATGCTTTATATTGTAGTGGTGAATATGTTCTTGATTGGTTTTTCGTTCAAGAACTCGTAGGAGGGGAACATTTGAATTACCAACCCGAGATGTTTCCACAAATGAAGCGTAGAGAAATATACCGGTGTCTGTGGAGAAGGCAGGCGGGTAGTCAGCGAAAATGAAATTAGTGTTTCCGGCACTTTTACCATTGATTATATTGCGCTTAAAGCCAAGAACATCCTTTAGATTATCATTGAGAATAACCTTTTCACTGGCAATAGGTGAACTAATGTAGATCTTACCCTCCTCCTTTGAATAGTTGAAATGAAAAGCTCCTTTTTTACGAGCGGAAATTCTTTTATTAATAGAACGACATAAATCATTCATACAGGTGAGTTCCTCATAGGGTAATTCAATGTACGGATAATCCATCCAATTGATTTTTTGAATTTGTTCCTGATCACCTGTTGGTGGCGGCGGCCAATCATAGGGTCTAATTTTTATTTCATATTTACGATCCTTTCTCAGGATGTCGTAGGTATTTTTGAGAATACAGTCGACAAGAGCCACTTCATACGCGCCCTCGAATTTGATGGTGGGGGAGAGTTTCGTTCAAAAGTCACTTGTTCTATTCAAGTCATTGTAGAGAGGATCGGAAACATTGGACATGAAAGTCACATAGAAATCATTGGGCATTGTCAATGTCTTCAGCACTGACCCA
>JAQQPU010002384.1:12839-26909 GCA_029168905.1 Artemia sp. Kazakhstan ARC1039 | reverse complement strand
CCCCCCCCCCCCCGGAAAAATACCCCCAGGAAAAACCCTTTACGACTAGTTGCTCTCCAATAACTTTCGACCTAGAAAAAAAGACTAGAAAAATCTGGGGATCATAAATCATTTTTTACCTCCACCCTCCCCTCGTCGCTTACTTCGAATTAATTCTGTAGTTATCTGAAAGCTCAATGAAGGCTGAAATTTTTTGGCATTAAAATGCACTCTTTGAGGTATATTCTAACTAAAAACACTCAGAGAACCCCTTTGCAGAAGTTTTACTGCCTTTTTAAGTTTTGTAATTTGTCCATTGCCTACAATTAGTATTTGTTATTGGGAAACATACTGACATTTTTAAGGAGAGTTTTCCGCATAGGAGGGATTGTCTGGGGGAGTTTTCAATGGAGATAAAAGTTTTGGGGAAAATTACCCTGAATTCTTGTACAAAATTGTTTTTATTTGTCTTTCCTCCTCTTTGGATGCATAATTTTACATAGAGATAGCATATTACGGTGGAATTGTTTACGGGAAATTCTCAGCGAGGATCAAATTTTATGGCAAGATTTTTCCATGAAAAATGTGGTTAATGTCCACCACAGTTTATAGAATTAGCAGTATGATCATTTCCTATCTCACCCATTATAAAACCCGGACCAAGGTGAGAGTGCTCCAGAGAACGTTTTTGCAGATATAAACATAAGCGGCATTATATCTTTTCACGGGTAGACAAGTCAGATTTCTCTTGGACGCGAAACAAGTGGAAACCCGTTATTACGAATACTGCACTTTGTAATCATTTCTCATTGATTGACGGAAACAGACTAACCCGCTAATGCAGAAATAAGTGGGAGGAGCTTTTTGTTCGCACCGAGAATGAAGACGAGAAATGATCTGCGATAAACTTACTGGATAATTCTATAAACTGTGATGTCCACAAAGATGCTACAAGGTGATACCTCCCTTTTTATTGCACTTATCCCCAGAAATAAATAATAGTTTGAGTAGCGTGTGATGATCCATACAAAAAAAAAAAAAAACAAAGGAAACAAACAATGGAAATCAAGCACGCCATGCAACACGGAAGAGAAGGAAGGTTATTTTAAGTTTTCTCTTTAGTTCAAGAAAGAGGCTAGGAACTTCCAGAACCTAGAATTCTTCAATCATAGAAACCACTGGAAAGTTGGATGTGCATAATGCCATCAGTCGTGCGAAGTAAATTTATTTTGAAGAATTTATACAATTTTACAGACAGTATTCCATTTTATCAATTATTTAAATATTAAAGTGTTCATAAATTTGTTTCAGCTCCTTTTCGTGAGAGAAGATGATAGGAAACATATCACTTTTTTTACAGAAGATGGTGCGGATCATAGCCAAAAAACAATTCTGGCAGGTCTAGCATAAAAAGAAACACTAGCATTAAACCCCAGCATCAATTAACCCGATTCAGAAAAATTTATCCGTTTTAAACAAATATTTTGTGACTTGTTGAAACCAGGGAGGAAATGATCTTCTCGATAAACCCTGGATGGTAAATCCTAAAAACAAAATGTTTGTAATCTTCCTAAGGCGAGAGTTTATTCTATCTAAGATTCAAACTTTTATTGTTTTATTGATTGAACTTTTATTGATTCGAACTTTTCATTGTTTAAAAAAATAGAGTTGTGGGAAAGTTAAACTTTAGCGTAAAGAGCCAGGCGTTGAGGAGGGGACAGCCCCTTTCATATACGGAATAATTTCTGCTCGTTTTAAGTTTAACTGATCAGATAGAGGTCAGAGTACAGAGATTTTGTTTCCAACGTAATTAGGACAAAATGTGACCCCGAAAAATATAATGGAACCTAGTCAGATAACTTTAAGCCCTTAGATAATAAAGCTTACGTTGTCTATTTTATTTACGAAACTGGGGTCTGCTAAGTACCCCATTTATCCCCCGTTTTGAACACTGTTTTGGGTGTCTGTACATACTTTTTGTTAAACAATAATTGAAAAAAAGAAATAATTTAATCACTTTATTTAGTTTATTAAGCAGGATGCAGCCGGGGCTTCAAGTGTGTTTTTTCTATTATTCAAAAGAACAGATTATAAACATAACAATGAAATATTCATCTTTACCTCATCCAGAAGGAAAAACAATCAAGGCAAAATTGGACGTTATAGTTACAGCAAGAAAACTAACAAAGAATTCTCTTCTAGGGCCTTTGTCTATACCCCTTGATATCAGTGGGATAAAAATCAGTGGGTTAAAACTTGCAACATCGTATGCACCATCAAGAGAGAGTCAAAGGAAAATCTTCTTTTCCTTTTCATTTTCCTTTTCCTTTTGAAAAACTATTTGTATTCTTTTATTAGAATTCGACAAACAAAACCCACATACTTTCCATTCTTTGTAGCCAAATGTAACAGGATAACATTGAACAGGAACACGACAAAACTGAAAATGTTAACATTGACGATAGTCAACCTTTTTTGGAGGTGTGAGTGGGCCTCCTTCATGTGAATTTTCTTAGGACCCTTGAGTATGGTACTTTTCTTATGTAAGTACAATTATTAATACATTCAATTTTACTTGTTATCCCTCCGTGCGAAAATAAAAGAAAGATATATGACAATCTACAAAACTGTATTGTAAAAAATAAAATGAGGTATACATGGAAATATAAGAGCTAAAAAAGCAAAGGTAAAATTCTACTTTAGCTACTTTTGACTATCTTGGAAAGGGGTTAGGTTAAGAAAATGAAACTTTCAGGGATGGGTCTACAGGCGAAAGTATGTCCCGGGAAGATATTTTGAAGTACCCACCTCCACTCTTCCTCCCTCTAGAGGGTCCTGACCTTTGATGACCTTTAAAAATATGTGAGTTATAGAAGTGAAACCTTGCAAAATAGATCTTCTGCTTAAATGAAGTACAACAAAATTGTTTTCAGCTTCACAACTTTGCTCAATCCCAATTTATAAGGTTTTAAAGATATGCAAATATGTTTCCTAAATTTTGGAAATAAACTATTTATATGTCTTAAAATTCTGCTCAAATAACTGAAATTGCATTGTCAGAGCTAAGGCCAGAGAAAAAGAAACTGATAACTGAAAATTAAGGTAAAATGTTGTTTTGTCAAAATTTCAATGGGTATAGACCTGTCATGTAGGCAAATTGCAGGACCCTCTAGAGAGAGAAGGAGTGGAGGTAGGCACTTCAAAATACCTTCCCAGGACATACTTTAGCCTGTAGACCCATCTCTGAAAGTCTCATTTTCCTAACCTAACCCCTTCCCAAGATAGTCAAAAGTAGATAAAGTAGAATTTTACCAAAGCAAATTCTACCTTGCTCAAAAATATAGCCCATAAAATAACATGTTCAAATCCATAATAAAGTCCAATAAAAAATATTCACAGTCAAAAATGTAACTGGAAATGCGATTCTACTCATTCTATCGATATATTTTCCCATTTCCTTCTGGTGAACCTTTTTTACTTTATTTTTAGTATTATTTTCAACGGACGAGTCTCTGTCTTTGTTGTCACTAAACTTTCTGTCAGGGACTGGAATAGTTATCACTTTACAGTCATCTTCAAGGTAGCTCCCAGGAGCTTTCAAATCTGGACAGCTAGTTGATAAACTGAGTGATGCCATTTGAACTGGTTTTTGCAAGTAGAAAATGTCTCCATTACGCGAACTAAGTTCATCTGTCATTGATCTAGGGCGTGAATCATTGATGCTTAAATCCAGAGAATCAAACGAAGATTTATGCTGTAAATTATAAAACGATTTAGAGGAAACTGTATAAATAAGGGTTAGTTTGTTAGTTAGTATGTTAGTTATGTTTGGTTTGTTAATTATGTTTGTTTGGTTAATTAATATGTTTGGTTTGTTTGGTTAATTAATATTTTAGTTAGTTTGGTTTTAAAAATTACACCTCCAGAACACCGTTTGGGGCTGTTCATGGAAATTGAACAAAAGAAGCCACTTTCATTTCTACGTTGCCTATGTTGTCATCAAATTGTACTATTCAATAGCAAAATTAAAAAAAAATTATAGCTGAAAAATAAGGATTAAAACAAAGCACTAGAAAATTACTAAACCTGATCAATTATTTCCACAAGTAGAAAAATTACCACTGGGCTTATAAAAAATTTTATCTCTACTACACGAACCAAATTCATCAGTCGTTGATCTGGGGCCTGAATCATTGTTGTTTGAATTTTAAGAGTCAAACGATGATTTGAGTTGCAAATTATAAAACCCTTTAGAAGAAACTAAGAAAAAAAGTCTTGGTGTATTTGGTAAAAAAACGAGAAATTTAAAAGATTTATGGATGTCTTTCTCAAAGAAGCAATAAACACAGATGAAACGGAAAATAAAGAAAGTAAGAAGAAGGGAGAAGTTGCAAAAACTTTCTTTTTTGGAATGTCCAAGGTATAAACATTTTTTGTCCTTCATATGTCCAAAGTCGGTGGGGTTCATAATTTTCAGTCCAAGCCCTGAACTACCATTTCATTATAAATTTCCTTTTGAGTTTTAAACTAAAGTTCCTTCTTTATATTAAATAAAATAAAATCTTAGAAGACAAAGTTTTTAAATACAAAGTAAGAAGTGTCAATACATAAAACCTACAGAATTAAATCAAAATGATAAGAAAAACTTAAGATGAACTAAAGTGATTGTGATCGAACACATGAAAAAGCAGAAAATGAAATGAATAGCCAAGTCAAACTGAAAAATAACAGTAATCACCATAAATAAACTGAAGGGGGATGTTGAATTAAATTAAAAGACACTATTTGGATCCAGGTTCTCAAAAGGATTTAGCTAACAGCAAAGACCAGAGATATTAAGGATATAGTCTAAGAAAATACTGAGAGGGTTTTTGAGCTAAATCAAATGGCACTATGTGCAGAGGGGCTAATAACTGACCGTCAAAGGTGTCCCTTCCTTCGTGCCTCTGGCTGTGCCTCCGGCACACCTGAAACAGCGTGTTCCTGGAAGCAAAGGAACACAGTTTTATCTTTGGCTTATGGAAAGCGTACGGCGCGTTTTTTACGACGGCAAACTTTCTCCTCTTGAGAGGTTATCTTTACTTGGTCATGTTGTTTACTGCGTTCGACATTGGAGATCCTGGGTCCTAAAAAGTGTACATTATACTTTGAACGAGAATTTTATTACCACAAACCTTTACCATTGCCTAGAGATAAATATGCATTCCCTAGTGTTTCTCATTCGTCGATTCAAACGGCTTGAGCTCGAACGTCTTTTCAAACTCTCCGACATGAATAGCCAACCGTGTGAATATTTTTTTTAGGAAGATGCGGTCTCAAACCAGCACTTACAGTACTGTAATAAACTTTTCGTTCCTCTAACTTCTACATCGAATTCGTCGATATGAAAGTATAACGGATTTTGAAGCTCAATATTCTAATGAACAGTTGTCCTTGCCCAAGGCCAAGCGAGTTAGATCCATTGGTGTTGTGTCTATCAGTTCTGACTTTTCTTTGCCCAGGAACGATGAAATCAAGCTCGAGCTAGGGCGAGCTCGTATTGAAAGCCAGCGAATAATTAAAGCCTTGATACCCGACGACGTACTTTCTGCTTTCGGTCACCAAGTACCGAATGTTCGTCTTTCTGTACTTTGCGACAGTGACTCAGACGATGACTCAGAGGAAAATACTCTGTCCGATAAGCAGGAAAAGGCTTCCGCGACTGACACTGAATCGGGCTCGGAAAGTAACGGCATCTTTGAAGATTTGCCAGTGATTGCTCACTGTGTGAAACATCAAGTTGAGAAAAATTGGGTTAGTGAGCCTGTGACGAACATGAAGAATTCTAGGTTTTATCTTGTCAAGACTTCTGACGGCTCCATAACACCAATAAAAAAATCCACTCTGTTGTGGCTTCTGAGGGAAAGCTCTGAGAAGCTGAGTAGTGACCGATTAAAACGGGTGATGGTCCAGGGCCAACGAGTAGGACTACGTGAGTTACCACAAACCAATGCAGAGGTCGGTGTGAAATCGGAATTGCGTATAGGTGAATGGTGCGTTTACAGACCGGTTGGCAGTGGAAAGAGAATATTAGTTGGGCGGGTCATACAGTTTTGCTACTTGTCTGGGCGAAGATGCCTCTCTGATGGCACGCAGAATATGGTGATGCCGTTCCCTGACGACATAGGAATTATGTGCCAGTGGTTTCAGCTGAATGCTGATCTCACATTAACTGCCACATTGGTAGACCAGGGTTACTGTGACTCCAGCCTGTATATCATGCATTCAGCAGAACCCGTTTCTATGGAAATCGGCACCAACATTGTCTTTGGCTTTGACTCAGACGTCTTCACAAATCTGAATTCATTTATCCACAAGAAAGGATTTACTTTTTTGATGTCTCGTCAGCATCGCAATCATCATGTTAAAATGGCACCTAAACCCAAAACTGACCTCAAGACCATAACCACCACCATCGCCATGTTCTGTGTGTCAACAGAAGGAATTTTGTTTAACATTTTTCAGAGGTAATTGTTATTTTTCCCCTCCCCTCCTCCTCTCCACTCGGTGATATTTTAATACAAAAACAAATAAATCTTACAACTTTATACATTATCATATCACCTGAACTTCAAAAAAAAAAATTATTATATACCAGTCAATGTATTTAGTGGACATGAAGGCACACTACCATTTAACTTTTTTCTTGCCAAATATCTATCGCTCCCCCCGTTCCAGTGTGTCCTTCCCCCTCTAGGAGACGCTTTTCCGGTGGCATTTTTAATTCAATTTCTTAAAATTTATATCCTTCAATTTTCACTAATACGAATTCGAATTTTAAAGGTGGGCTTCCAAAAGGCTTACTCTTACAACTTTAAAATTTTTTAACACAAAAAAAAAGTATTTGCTCTCCCGTAGACTTGGCGTCCTCCGTCCACAAGAAACCCATTCTTGCGGTGGCACTTTTTTCCTTCTTTTTTTTTCTTTTTTTCAGCCCTTTTTACGACCAACCTTAATCAACAAAAGAAAAAAAAAATACAGCCAACCCATCAACAAAAAACAAAATACAACCAACCCATCAACAAAAACCAAAAATAAACTTAATATCGACATGCATGAGCGCACAGAACTGAACAGAATCTTGAACCATGTCTCCTACGGACGAGGAGGTCACCCACGGCGGGGCTGGTCCTTCCAGCTCAAGTGCTTGTGCCCCTCGTCCCCCATTCGCTTGAGTTCTTGATATAAATTTATGAGTCTCAAATGCATTCTGACATCTAGGGCAACGGAAGCGATGAATACTATCGGAAAACTTGTTATGCTCAGTAGAAGACTTAGTAGTAGAAGACTTAGTGTTTATACTTGTGCTAACCGAGCTTAGTTTGATTTACTGAAGCTCATTTGTCCAGTTTCTTAGGGTTGTCATTTGAGCTGTGATTATCGAGATGATTACTGAAACGTACCAATAAATATCTGAGAAACTAGTTATTTTTTTTAGTTGGTTGCTTTACTTAGCGCTTTTTACTAATATACTCGGTAGTAGCAGTTTTTCTGACTGTTGCTTTACAGTTTTCTCTTCAAATACCCAAAGGCCTGGGTTTAATACCAAGAAAGTTGGATTCTAAGTACATTCTGGAAAATAGGATCTGTGTTTCTTCCGGATTCTTTCGTGTCAAAGCAGCAGATTCCTTTTTTTAGTACAATTAAGAATCCGAGATCCAAGGGTGCGTCTTGGCACAGCCACTAAACAGAAAAGCATGTATGATAAAAGGGAAAGGGACGTGTGAAGACGTTATAAAAGGCAACTTTTACCGCTGGCCAAGCCATATTAAATAGGGCTTAAAAGCGTGACGTCAATTCTTGGGCGGGAAATTCAAATAACGATGAAACGTGGATGCGTAGACACGTTTTTTCGGAACTTTGGCGAATTGTTTTGGCCTAAAGTATTTATCGTAGATCCTACTAATCCACCAGAACGTTTTCACGTCGAAATAACACTAGGAATATTGACAATCAGTTGTTAGTTACAATTAGAAACCACGTTTCACGATACTTTGAATTTTGCACCTTGCTTTTTACGTCATCACCGCGCAGCCCTATGTTGTATAACTTAAAAACTGTGTTCCGGGATTTTTTTTTTGAAATTTCGCGATTTTTTTTTTGAAGAAAAATCGGAATTTTATTTTTGAGCTGGTGGTAACGCTGCATGTGTAATAGGAAAAAGTGACACGATCAGTGCCATCGTAGGGTTACCTAGTTTTTGCATGGATATCAAAAACTTGCTGTCCTCCGTTCTTCTTCTTTAGGTATATATCAGGTGTTTTCAGTCTTGGGGGTTCTTTTCCTTGCCAAATAAACCCGTAAATGATTTTTTACAAGTTTTAAAAGATCGCTTTTGAAGGTGCTGAAATATTCGACAGATACCGAATAACAGGCAAGCTGTATATATTTACATATTGCGCCTTTTGGAATATGCCTCCGGCGTGCATCCGGAGGCATACCTCCGGCGTGCATCCAGAGACATGCCTCCGGCGTGCCTCCGTGCCTCATGCCTCCAGGTGTCCCTCAAAATGCCCAGTTGTTAACCCCTCGCTATGTGTATCAAGGTTTCCTAAATGGTGTATGTGTTATATTTACAGGAATTGCTAAGGGTATTAATTTGAGGCTTTCAGGCTGAGGGGAATTCGAGGCTTTCAGGTATGTTGAGGGGAATTTCAAACTAAATCACTAGACACTGTATTTAGACAGGCTTTAAAAAGGCGTAAGTGCAACTTTAAACTTTTGAAGAGTGTTAAGGGGGACGTTTAGCTAAATTTAAAAACACTATCTGTATTTAAGTTTTCAAAATGACAAAAACAAGAAAAAATATTTTTAGTATCATCAATATAATCAAATTTTGGCAACAAAAAAAAAGAAAAAATTTAATATTTTTGAACTTTTTCCAAAAACAAAATATTTTAAAGTAAGCAAAATTCCATATGAAAACACAAGATGGGCAGAAATGGTATTTTAATAATTCAAGCAAAAACGACCAGAAATTATTGCCAATGAACAAATAAAAAGCCAAAACGAGTTAAAATTAAAATAAATAATCACATCCAACATAGATAACGAACCCTTACATAAATAAATCATCAAATAGGTAAAGATTAAAAACGAACTATCAAGTCAAACTTAAAATGGACAGAAATTGTTGCAAACAGGAGTATGGCTATTGGCCATCTCTAAGCCATCTAACGGCTATTGTGTAATTTGCGCTTTACTGAAAACCAACTATATTTTTCTTTTATACTTGTTAAATAAAAAAGAAAAAAGATTATGTTAAATCAAATTTTGAATCTTGAATTGATTAGATTTACAGGAATAAATATCATTATATGTTAAATATTCCGTTTATTTTAAATTGTTCTGTGCAGTCGTGTTGATTATTGTTGTGATATTTCTGATTTTCTCATTTTTATCAATGTTTTGACAAATTAGAAAAAAAGAAGAGTGTAAAAATACATATAGTTTTCAATAAATTAGTATAATAGTAAACCAGGCTTAATTTTGTGAATACTGAAAGTGAAAACACAGGCAAACAGTGGAAACATATTATATTTTTTTCTATAAAAAAAACTATGTTTTTCAAATGCCTTTAAATAAGTTTCTGACTAAATATCTCAAAAACAATATTGTAAAACACTTCCAACGACATGAATTCAGTTTTCATTCTCTATTCTCATTTTAAATCTTATCTATTCAATACAGAAACTTAACTTTCACATCTAATTCAAAATAAAACTTTGTTATTAGCGAATTATCTTTATGTGACAACATTGCAACAAATGCAACATAGCTTATATGCTCTTTGACTGTTTTTTTTTTCAGTCAAATTTAAAAATTCGTTTAAATCTTGATAATAGAAGAAGGAATAAACACTATAATTGACCTAATTTGCTTATGCAAATTATGACAGTATTTTATGTAGCTATTGCTCGTGCTACTTTTAATATTTGTATTTATTTGAGGGTAGCGCCAATTCAACCAACTGAGCTTGTGAGTAGTCGTTTCGCACCAAACATTTATTCATTCATTTAGATCATGCATCTTTTTTTTGCTTTCTTCATAATATAAGGTTAAATGGCAATTAAGAGTAAAATGACCTTACCTTTCCTAGATTATTAAAAGAACCTCTCCTACTAATGCCTGGTGTTAGGGCTCTCCTTATAGCTTTTGTGGTATTTATTTTCTTCACTTCAACCTCTCGTCTAGAAAAAAAGTAAATTACAATAAATCGTAAATAATCTAAGACGACCTCTTTTAGCACCAGAGAGGTAAAAATTATTTCCAAAACAGACAAAACAATGGGATGCATTCCCCTAAGTGCGATATAGCCATTGAAATTTATGGTTGCAGTGACAGCCATGATTTGTTGGCGCCACTCCTCTTTGCTCACTACCTGTACCGTATAATATCCACTTTGCTTTAGTGAAAACTTACTAAAATGCAACGTATATCCAATTGCTAGTTCCAATTATTTGACCAATTCTCAGTAAATGTTACAAATATGATCCAGTTTTAAGCAGAAAAATTAAAAATTTATTATTTTCAATAATTACAGCTAACACTAGCTGTTAAAGCCGTCCTAGCCAGGTGGATTAGTGTGCTGAACACAGGATTCTTTATCTGAGAGGGCGAGGGTTCAAATCCTAGTGAATCCAATTATTTATTTTACGACGGGGGTCAGTGGCGTAACTCTGCATGCTCAGCCAGAGTCCATTCAGCTTTAAATGGGTACCTAGAGAAATCTGGGGAAGGTAAACAGGAAGGGTTTGCAAAAGCACAGGATGGTTGGTCCCCAACCCCCCATTGCACTTCCTAGCTGAAGGTCCAAGAAACGGAGAACAACACCGCAGGTAAGGACTGTAAAGTTCAATTCCGTATTATTTACATTTTTTTACCTCTTACAGGTAACACTTTAAGTGGGGTTTGACGGTGTAGCAGCTGATCTTTTGTTCTGGGTAACTGTGTTTGATTTAGGCTGTAACCTTCTTATTCAATTGAGTCAGAGACACCATTTAAAACAACTTACGTTCTAATTTTCAGACAGGTTTTATGAAATATAGTTTTTAAAAGGATTACATGAGTGTCACTTAAGGAAGTATGACATACTCATACACTTATTATGCATAAGTGCCACACCATCTCAGGATGCTCAACAAAACGACACCCATGTGACCCTAGATATTTTCCATCTTCCTGTTTTGGTCATGTTGACGACAGCTCGCTCCATTTTGACAGTTTTTGTGTTTTTACAGAATAGAAAATGAAAAAAAAGTCTGCAACTTAATTTTTTCATAAGCGAATTATACCAGTTGTACTTGTAAAGTTAAATAAAAAACATTTTTTTTTTACTGAAAGTAAGGAGCAACATTAAAACTTAAAAGGAACAGAAATTATTCCGTACATGAAAGGGGCTGTCCCCTCCTCAACGCCTCGCTCTTTACGCTAGAGTTTTTTGTTGTTTTAAAAAATGGAGTTGTGAGAAAGAGTCTAACTTTAGCGTAAAGAGCGAGGCGTTGAGGAGGGGACAGCCCCTTTCATGTACGGGATAATTTGTTCGTTTTAAGTTTTAATGTTGCTCCTTACTTTCAGTTTAAAAAAACTTGTTTTTTTCTATTTTATTTTTGAACGTTTTGAACCGATGGAGATTTTGATTTTGGCTCACTGTACATGAATAATTAAAAAGAGATTGCATATTAATTTTACTTTTATTTGGTTAAATGGCTTTCTCGAAAGTTGTTTAATCTTATTTACGAACGTTTTTATTACTAATAAATATACGTAACTTACGAATTAACTTACCTAACGAAATTCTGTATCCATATATTTTTCATACGTAAATTAGGGAGATTGCCCCTTAGTCAATACCTCGCTCTTAACGCTAAAGTTCGAATTGTGTTCCAATTCTTTAAAAATGACCCCTTAATCACAAAGGCCGTTAATTAGAATAAATAGCTCGTGTTCCAATTCTTTAAAAATAACCCCTTAATCACAAAGGCCGTTTATTAGAATAAATAGCTCTTATGAAAGTACTAAAAAATCTTTGGCTTAAAGAGCAAGGCATTGACTAAGGGGTGAACCCAATCATATACTTAATAATTTCTATTTGTTTTAAGTTTTTATGTTGCTCCTTACTTTCAGTTGAAAACTTGTTTATTTTTTTATTTAATTTCTGATCGTTTTTTTAAATAATGCTTGGAAATCCGAGCCCCCTTTTTAGCAACGTCCCACATACCCCCCCCCCCCCCTACCAGAAAAAAATCCCCCTTGAAAACGTCTGTATACTTCCCAATAACCAATACTATATGTGAACCACAGTATATAAATGTTTGCAACCTCAGTAAGGTTCTCTGATACGCTAAATCTGATGGTGGGATTTTCATTTAGGTTCTATAGCTTTTAGGGTGTCTTTCCCCCTTTTATCGAAAATCTGTCAAATTTTCTCAGGCGCGTAACTTTTGATTGGTTGGACTAAACGTGATCAAACTTATATATTTGAAATCAGTATTAAAATTTGATTCTTTTGATGTACCTATTGTTATCAAAATCCCGTTTTTTAGAGTTTCGGTTACTATTGAGCCGGGTCACTCCTTATTTACAGTTCGTTACCAGGAACTGTTTGATATTAACAGTGACCATACAATTTGGTGAATCCAGTACGTTCCTAAACTTATGGATCTTATCTCGATGCTTCAAAAACTTTTTAAAGTGCCCTAGGTTTCCATGAGCCAAAGAACAAAGTTTCTAATACAAAACGCAATATTTAAAAAAGACCAGACTACTGAAGCATTCAGTTCTGTCCATTTTTCATAAAATATTAAGCATAGTTTTGATTAAGTCAAATGACAGAGGTAGGACTGGCAAATGGCGCGTATTTGCGGTATTTTAGCTCTTACTTAGAAGTTTAGATATTAAATTATTCAAAGCTTTTTTAATGGCACCTTTTCTCCCAGAGGTTTTTTGTGTACTTTCACTTTTGTGGCTATTCTATTCTGTACGAGACGTCTGGCAGTATTGCAAGGAAACTAAAACTGAAACCTCTAAATGGTAACAATTTTTGAAGTTCAAGAACCATAAAAATTCAACTTACTTTTTTAATTTGGATAAAGTCAAACTTGCACTACCTTAGAAACCGTAAAAGAAATATCCAAATTAAATATCCTTAAAAGAAAATATCCAAACCTTAAAAGAAATATCCAAGAAATATCCAAATATCCAAAATTGCGAATTCAATTTTTAATGGAAGAGACCTCTATACGCAGCAATACACTTTTTAATAGCAAATTAAAAAAAGAGGGCAACAAAGGGCAACAAATTAAAAAAAGAGCAAAATATGGGTAGAAAATCAGTGAAAATTAAGCTAAAAACACCAGAAGTAAAAACAAAAAATTAAAACAAAAAGTAAAAACAAAAACGGAAGCTATACACCACCAAACGGCCTAAGAAGATACAGCTTTCATTTGAAGGCGTAGTCGTCTTCGGCAGTCAAAAAATTATTAATATCTGAATATTTTGCAGCAAACACCGTTTTCAATTTTAACAAATCAGTTTTACTGTTTTATTTTCACAACGCAACTCGGCAGCGTTGACCAAAATGTGGTAATTTTGGAACAAGCAAAAGTAAAATCTTATAAAATAGTGTTTTCCAGGCGTGAATACACATAAAGTGGACCCAAGGGGTTAAAATATTTTCATCTGATGTTCTTTGTATTTTAACAGTAATGACTGCAGCACAATAGCAAGTCAAGTAGTGTTTTAGAGGGTGTTCCAAGTGGCGGCACTAGGGAAATCTGACGACACAGAGGAACCACTGCTACAGGATTGCCAACAAATACAAATTTGCGCAGTTTATAAGGTTTTGGTATTTTATGGTAAATATTTGCTCTTGATGAATAAATTTGAGTTGATAAAATAAATTTAAGTTTAATTCAAGAATAAGACGAAAGAAATTAATTTTTTATTTTATTATTTTAAGTGCTAAAAGAATTTATTATATTGGGTGCTATTAAGTATTTTACAAATTTTTGACACTTCACTGCCTTCTTGTTTACTATTAAATAAAAAAAA
>JAQQPU010002384.1:0-12439 GCA_029168905.1 Artemia sp. Kazakhstan ARC1039 | reverse complement strand
CCCCCGGGAACTTCGGGGGACTAAGTCATCCTAAAAGATATACTTATAATATTTTCGAACATACTGAACAACTGGCTATCTCAAAATTTTGATCAGGTGACTTTGGGAAAAACATGAGCGTGGGAGGGGGCCTAGTTGCCCTCCATTTTTTTCGTCACTTAAAAGGGGCACTAGAACTTTTAATTTCCATTCCAATGAGCCCTCCCACGATATTCTAGGACCACTGGGTCGATACGATCACCCCTGGGGAAAAAAACAACAAATAAACACGCACCCGTGATCTTTCTTCTGGCAAAAAATGCAAAATTCCACGTTTTTGTAGATAGGAGCTTGAAACCTCTACAGTAGGGTTCTCTGGTACGCAGAATATGATGGTGTGATTTTAATTAAGGTTCTATATCTTTTAGAGGGTCTTTCCCCCTTTTTTTGAAAATCAGCCAAATTTTCTCAGGCGCCCAACTTTTGATGGGTAAGATTAAACTTGATGAAACGTATATATTTGAAATCAGCATTAAAATTGGATTCTTTTGATGTATCTATTTGTATCAAAATACCGTTTTCTAGAGTTTCGGTTACCATTGAGCCGGGTCGCTCCTTACTTACAGTTCGTTACCACGAACTGTTTGATTAAAATAAATGAAAATATTGAAAAACAGGTTTTATATTTTTCAATAATACAGTGGAAAAGCAACAAATAGTCTTTCATTATTCTAAAGAATCAAAATATTTTGGCTTCGTATTCATAGGCCTTTATCAAGGGAACCAAAACAGGAAAAGAGAAAAAAACTAAATTAAATTAAACAATATACATAAAGGAAAGGGATATTGGATATTATTAGGATTTCAGTTTTTAATGTTAGCATATTGTTTGTTTTTTCCCTTTTCCTTAAATGTATTGTTTAATTTAGTTTGTTATGTTTGTTTGTTGTTTTTTTCATTTATTTTTTGTTTCCTTTGAGAAGGGTTTCCGGATGTGAAACCAAAATATTCCGGCATTAAAATAGTTCATGGTAGCGAATTGTAAGTAAGGTGCGATGCAGCTGAATATTAGCCGAAACTCTTTGAAAAAGAGTTTTGATAACAACAGATAAATAAAAAATGAAATTTTTTTGCTGGTTCAAAATATATATAGTTAATTAAGTTTAATGTTACCAACCAAAAGTTATGAGACAGAGGAAATTGGCCCAATCCTTAAAAAAAGGGGGAAATACCACCAAAATGTCAAGAACAAAAATCGAACCATCAGATTAAGCATATCAAACCCACTGTCGAGGTTTCAAGCTTATACATAAAAATGTGGAATTTTGCAATTTTTTCCGGAAGAAAAATCACAGATACATGTTTTTTTTGCCATGGGGTAATCTTATGGAACTAGTGATCCTAGAAGATCAGGAAAAGACTCATTTGATTGGAAATCAGAAGTTCTAGTGTCTTTTCTAAGTGAACGAGAAAATTGGAGGACAGCTAGCCCTCCTCCCACGCCCTTTTCTCCAAAGTCGTCTGATCAAAATTTTAAGATCGCCATTTTGTTTACCATATTTAAAACGTCAAATAACTATGCCATTGGGGATAGTATGACCCCCCCCCCCCATCCTCTGGGGAAAGGGCTGTATGCTACAAAATTTATCCGTTGTTTACGTGTAGTATTTATTAATGGGAAGCATACATATATTTTTATTTTGAGGGGAGGAGGGGAATTTTCTGTTTGGGGGGGGGGATAATCAATGGTGATAATTTTCCATTGGGAGTAAAATTTCGGGGGGGGGGGAGTTTCCAGGAAAAATTTTATACAGGAATAATTTGGCAAAATTCCCGTATAAAATTCTTTTTATTTGTCTTACTTTGTCTTTGATGACTAAATTTAACATGCGGAGATGTTCCGGAGAAAATTTTTAGCTAGATTGGACCTGGAGAATTTTTCTTTAGGGAATGGGTGACACTGGGGGTGGGTTAATTTTCAAGGAGCTGGATTTCAGGGACTTGTTTCAAAAACAATCTGAAATTAAATGAAACGAACAAGTTTTTTCAACTGAAAGAAACGTTAAAAGTATGATAATTATTCTGTATATGAGAGGGTTTTCCCTCCTCGTTATCTCGTTCTTTACGCTAAAGTTTGACTTTTTGTCCCTATTTTTTCAGAACAGCTACTGTAACACGCTTATTTAAAAGTTCTAAAATACTTTAGCTCTAATAGTTCTATAATACATTAAATATAAATTCTTGTACTATGAATTGTGCACATATTTTTTAAAAATATCGTATGAAACAAACCTGACTTATTTTTCAAAAATCGAATCCAGTAAGAATTCCATATTCTTTACTAATAACCTTAGACATTTACCTTTCTCTCTCCCTCTCTCTCCCTCTCCCTCTCCCTCTCCCTCTCTATCTCTCTCTCTCTCTCACTCACTTCTGAAATTCCTGAATTAAATAGAAATATTTGTATCAAATGGGTATTCCATTATTTTCCTACCTTCTCCTCCAAAAGCTGTTAACAATGGCAAACTCTAGTAAAGTTGCAAAGATGAAGCACATGCAAATAATTACGTACACATCAACTGCTTTCACGTATGAAACCTTTGGTAAACTCGATGACTGGTTTCGACTCAAAGTAATAAAGGTCAAAATTGTGCTGGATCCTAAAAAAAAAAAAAAAAAAAAAAAAAAAAAAAAAAAAAAAAAAAAAAAAGAGTGCCCTACCCTTCAACCAGAACAAACAATGAAGAATAGCATCCGAGTATAGAATGTATGTATGGTTTTTGACAAAAGAAAATGGATTGCTTCGCCTGACCTTTCTCAGGTGTGGCTTTTTTTCTTTTCCCTAAGGTCAAGAGCGCACTGACAGGAATACGTTTTGAGTTTCTCAATGGGGTAAAGAGAAAAACAACGGGGATAACGATGATCATATTAGAGGACATATAGGGTAACACTGTTTTCAAGAAGGGACAATTCGTATTGAGCACTGTAGACATCGAAGAGTATTTATTGAAGGTGATAAGATTTTAAATGTAAACCATAGTTAAAAAAATTAATTCATTCAGTTAATTTTTACTCACACCCCGTACATGTTTATGTTTACTTTTACTGTTAGGTGTAACAATTGTAAATAAAACAGAATATGGATATTTTAATAACAGGCAAACAAATTTATTAATTAAATTTAGCTAATTTAAAGGCAGGTATGGTGGGAAAATATCAACCTTAAGATATTCGAATAATTTGGCATTACGTCCTGAATCCCAATAAAAAAAACTGAATGAATAAACAGCTAAAATGTACAAGTAGCATTAGGAGATAAAAAGTGTTATGCAAAAACAGTAAATAAACGAAAGAACTAACATCTATAAACATTATTTATTATTTTTTAAGAGTTCTAAGCAGCTCCGGCACGGTGATTAAACGCTACACAATTCCAATCAATGTGGGGTTTAAAAATGTAAGGGTTGGCATTGTCTTTTGATTCTGACGTTTTCTAGAATGTCATGTCAAAAGAAAGCTTTCAAATTTTTTAGACTATATTTTATCGAACATTAGTTTGATAAGAATAACGTAATTTTTATATTCGTTTTTCCTTAAAATCTTTCCCATTTTCACTGTAGTTTACCACTATAGTTTCAGATTAGAAGTTTCTTGTTTAGTTCCTTTTTTCTTCTGTTGCATATCACTTTTCTATCATCTTTAATAGTTGTTTTCTTGTCGGTCAGGTCTTTAGTTGTAAAGTCTCTAGTTGTAAAAGTAAAGTTTGGATAAAGTTTGGACTTGGTCGAAATCCGGGCACCATGGAGAAGGGGACCTGAGATACGATGAAACTGGAAGTGAACTGAAACTGGAGCTGAAACTGGAAGTTTCAAAACCCAATAAATAGATACTTTATGGATATAATATAATAAGAATTTCATTATTTTGCTGCTTTTGAGACCGTGATGCTACCGTTTTGAAACCGTGATGCTACCTAAGAATTGTAGTAGGGAACTTTTTCATCTAAATACAAATACAGTAGAGGATGTATGGGTGCAAAAGCGGGAAATAAAAGTGAATGGACTTTTTAATTTCCTAAAATATGTCATGATTCCTTGGATCTATAAAAATTGTCCAAGAGCGAAGAACAGTGGCTTCAAAATTGCTAGAAAGGCTACAAAATATCCATTAGAGGTTTTTTCTTTACCAGAACATTGTGAATAGAACTAAGGTATACGTAAAATATTTTCCCCATAAATTTTTTAGCATGCTATTTGACTGGGGTTTGATATTAAAGGATGTCTCGTCTAAGAAGTGGTTAATTTCTTTATTGTTATTTGCCTATTAAGCAGCTTTCACGCCACGTCTCTTATTTTCTATGCTTAATGGTAAAGTTACGCTACGATAGGTATAACCTTTGACACTTAAACAAATCTTTAACATTAAGCTAACTTAAAAATTCATAAAACAGCATTCTCGCTTTCTAGGGCTATAATGAGAGAAAAGTTAGAGATGGCTAGGACACGTTTTGTGGAAAGGATGACAGATTGTCAAAGATTGTCCTTTTCGGTCAACCGTCAAGGGTTAAATGGAAAGCAGATATTCCGCGGCTGGAGCGGCAAGATGTCGCAAGGAAGGATTTGGGGGAGATTGAAACTTCCTGGGAGGGTGTAAAGAGGGGGCTTTGAATAGATTGGGCTGGAGGACGTGTGTGCGTGGCTGTGTTGGTCTCGAGTGGCTTGGTGCTGCGGTGGGTAGTAGTTAGTGGTGCTACGGTGTAGTTAGGCTTGGTGCTGCGGTGCGGTTATTAGTATTAGTTAGTGAAATCCTTGCAGCAATCATAAAAAAACTATTTAAAAATTCAAAATGTAGAATCCACTGTTCAAGCTGACCAGAATTGACTGACACAAATACTAATCAAGCGCCAAAAGCTTCCTAGGAAAGCTTATGGATTTCCTTTTAGGATATATTAGTTTCTCATACAGGAATTTCTTTATGTTGCAGCTACATTGACATATCATAACATTGTATAAACTTATATAACATAGATCTTCAATATGTGCTCAAGTCTACTTACATCTGCTTACTTTATAGACGAAATCCGGTTCATAGCATTTCATAATGTTATACAGTGTCTTAAGTTACACTAATCTGCAATGCTTTATGGTGTAGCGTAAATGAACCTTTAAGGATGGGAAAAGAAAATTTACCTAGCGTAACGCGAGCTGGGACTGATCCTGGGTCAATCCAAAATGATACCCATGAAAGAATGACAATAAAGATTGCCGGAACATAAAAATCGAGTATATAATAGCCAAATTGCCTCTGAAGAGCAAATTCCAGGACTAGTTGGCTATATTCATATCCTGTAAAAAAAAAGACTTAAAAATAAACTTTTTTTTTTTTTAACTTATAACATTCGGTAAAAATGTTGGGGCTTAGAAAAAGGAATCTAATTTTAAGTTTGGAATACTACCAACCACTAAATGAATTTAGGGTCAACTATACCTTTAGAATAATATCCACGGACACATATGAGCCCCAAAATGGAAATATACAAGCTTTAAACACCCATCGTATAAAGTCACATGATTATTTTCAGAATGCTGATTGGCTAAGAGTTGCCGACATAACCAATTCGGTAGGTCTATTGATGGAACCAAAGAAAGTATCTATGCTTATTTTAACCATTATTTTAACTTATTTAACCATTTGAATTCATGATGATGAATACAAAATAAGGGGGGGGGGTCAATCCAAATGAAACTGCTAAAATCACTGATGAAGGATAAATTCAATAATTAGTAGCCTATATTAATATCCTGTAAAAAGAAAACGTTTTAAAACAAACTTTAATTATTTGCTTAGAATTCCTAACAGACACGTTTAAGATTAGGAAACAAGAACCATTTCTAAGTTTTAAATATTGCCAACTACCAGGTTAATATTGGTCAACTATTGTTTTGGTTAAACATAGCATAAATTCAAAATTGTTATTTAAATGTAGACATTTCGTTGAATTTCGCAAAATATGCCTTTGTTTTCAGCAGTGAGTGAATAAATACATGAATATTTATAACTCAAATGTAAAAAATTGAGTATTTCATACGTTTTCGTGTGCTACAACTGATAATTTCTGAGTTTTTTTTTAATAATCTCTTCGAGTTTTAGACCATACTGTCTCTTTATTTCTAAGCAAATGAAGCACAAATATTTACATAATGAGCAAAACTTCTAGTTAGACCTTCGACCTTAGATCCTCCCTATGCCTCCTGAGGAGTTAGGGCATCCAAGAAGAGTCACCATTCATCTGTCATCACTAAGGTCACCCAGACATCTCCCCATTCGGGTTGGATTGAGGCATTGAAATTTGTGTGGTTAACCCGGTACCTTAGTCGTTGGGTATTTTTGGTACCACGTTGCTGCCACTGAAGGACGACCTTTGGAAGCCGAGTTTTGGACATGCGGATCGCATGATCGAGGTATCTCCACTTCCTATATTTTGATCAATTTGGTTATCAGTAGCTGAGATGTCTTCTGTTATACAGCAGCGTTCGTCACTTTTTGGGACCAGTGAATATTTAGAATGCACGTTAAACACATGTTTTCGAACGTAGGGAGTTTCTTTTCGAGTTGTTGATCTATGTTCCAAGTTTCATAACCTTAGCAAAGTGTTAAGAGGACGTTGCTGTTAAAGAGTCTCAGCTTGAGTTGGAGAGAGTACTTCTGGCTGCCAAAACTTGAGATGGTTTCCTGAAAGATGCATTACCCCGGCCGATTCTTAGCCTGGCTTTTGACTGACATGATCTTGAATTCTGGATGGTGCTTCCTAAGTAATTGAACTCCACGACTTGCTCTATCTTCTGGTCATTGCATCGTAGGTGGGATGGAGATCCATTTTTCACAATATTTTCTGTTTTAATGTCATTCAACGTAAGGAAAGAAAGTTCGGCAATCATCTCTGACTTGGTGAAGGTAATGCTGGAGCTTTTGTTTGCAGGACTCTAAGAGGCTTGAATCGTCAGCGAAATCAACATCTTCGAGTCTCTTGTTATCCAACGGAATTCCATATCCGTCGCATGTCCAGAAAATATAATCTATGATGAAGATCAATAAAAGTAGGGATAGGACACCACCTTGTTTTGCCCCTATCATGATGCAAAAAGTAACAAGTTACTTGTTCACGCAGCATTCTGTACCTTTGTAGAAGGTTTCAATGATTTGGATGAGCTTATCAAGAATACCGTAATATTGTAGAACCTTCCAAAACCTTCGGCGATCTACTGAGCCAGAAGCTTTCTCGAAGTCCATGATAACCAAGTACAGCTTATTGTACTTATTATATGCCATTCATTTACTTCTTCTATCAACATTTTAAGCGTAAATACAACATAGGTGCACGATCAGTTTGACCGGAATCCATCCTGCTCCTTCCAGAAATGTTTTTCCAACGCGGGTGTGATTCTGTTAAGGAGTATAGTCACCAATAGTTTGCTAGGTATTGATACAAGGCTGATACCTCTCCAGCTTTCGCACTTTGCAGCGTCCCCTTTTTGAATATTTTGATGAGAGTGCTTTTTGTCCAGCCCTTAGGAATTTCTTCTGTTCTCCAAATTATAGAGAAAAACTTGTCCAGACAGTTATGCAAGCTGCTACTCAGGGGCATATCAAGAGCAAAATCTTGGAAAAGGCCCAATGCAACTAAGGTGCCAATAATTGACCAAATTGACAAATTCATTCTAAAAAAAAGAGCGAAAAAGACAGAACACAGAATAAGAGGGTGCCAGAAAAAATCTTAAGGGATCTGGAGTCTCCCCCCGGCCCCCTGGGTCCGTCAGTGCAGCTACTCAGCATTTAATAATTTCAGCTGCAATCCAGGCTTCCCTAGAGGACTTTTCCAGACTTCGGCTTCTTAGCCGCTTTTACTATCTCCTCACCAAAGGGTGTTGTGGTATTGACGGCTAGATTTAGAAATGGTGTGTCTGGTATATCCGGAGGATTGGCAGGTGAATGACCTATGTAACAACTTTTCGGAATGCGTCACCTAGGCTTCATTAACTTTATCAAGGTCAGTAAGAAGTCGTCTGGACTCATTTTTGACGGGTTCATCTGTCTTAGGACATTTTTCAACTATCTCATTGGTGATGCGGTGCACTGATCTAGAGTCTCTCCGTCTAACAGCTTCTTCGACTTTCTGAGTCTTCTGTTCAAGGCTACAATCGGCAAGGACGGTCTTTTCTATAAACTTATCTAGCATAGCATACTCTAGTTCAAGAGGGTGGCTCGCATCAGGGGAGGGAGTGTTGAGAAGTGATTTCTTCTTGTCAGCCCTCTTCTCAACCAGATCCCACGATTCAACGGAGATCCATTAATCCTTTGGTGACTTTTCCATACCAAGCGTTTCGCAGTCAGTATCATCATATGTTTGTCTGACAACAGTTACCAAGCTGCCACTGGAGTTTGATCTCGTAGTAAGTCAAGGGTTTCGAACTTGTTGATCAGTTTTAGCACAAACTATGACTAGATTTCTATGTCACTTAGTTTTTTGCAGTCATAGGGCCGTTGCCTAGTTATCTTCGTCTTTCTCAGGGATGAAAACTTTAATCTGGTTTTGCCACCGTCAGGTTATGGTCAGAGAATATATTAGTGCCTCTAAATGTGCGCACATCACATAGCGACGTCTGCCAATTCTTACTAATGATAATGTAGTCGATCTGGTGTTTTGTGGGTCCCTCGGGTGAAGTACAGGAGTACTTGTGTATATCTTTGTGGGCAAAGAGAGTGCCACCAATAAACAAGCTGAAAGACTGAGCCATTTCACTAAGCAACACTCCATTTTCGTTGCGTTCTCCGATACTGTGGTTGCCCAGGACTTTGACACAATAATCTCTGTCGTTACCAGTCTTCGCATTGAAATCACCGATGACACATAGAATGTCACGTGAGGGTACACCTTTTAGGACAGATGCCAGTTCATTCTAGAACGTCTCTTTCTGATCGTCCGTGGCTTCGTTAGTGGGTGCACAGCAAGCAACCAGGGTCATTTTGGCATGTTTCCCATAGAATTGAGCAGTCATAAAGTGGTTGCTCACGGGTTTCCAGCTAAACATTGATTTTGACTAAGGTTTTGAAATGAAAATGGACACTCCAGTTTCTTCTCTTCGTGTTTCATGGCCGCTGATGATTAAAGCGTTTTCACCACTGAGCTTTCCATTTACTGACTATCGCACTTCCGAGAGGGCCATGATGTCTAGCCAATAGCGGGTCATCTCCTTCTCTACCTGTTCTGCCTTTGACAGCGTTTGAATGTTCCAAATTCCAATTCTTAGTGGTATTTTCACCTTCAAAATCTTGTCCGTTTGGCGGGTGTAGGGGTCGTCATTGAAAAGGGAATTCTGGTCATATTTTTATTGCATGTTTCTTTTAGCATACATTTTTTCATTGGAGGGTTGCTAGACCATCGTAAAACCCTCTCCCTTTATTCAGGCTTGGGACTAGCTGTAATTACTTATAGGTAGAGTTCTTCAAGTTAAGATACCGAAAAGTCACCATTTTCATAAATTTATACCCCCTTCTATATATTTTAATTTGGTTTTAGTTCATAAGCATGATTATAATTAAATGCCACTCTTTCATAAAAAAACTGATTAATTTGATAATTTTTGGTTGGCAATATTATAAATTTATATTTTTAGACAACCATAATATAAACTTACAATGTAGGCCTACTATAATATAATAATGTGCTGATTTCTGATATATTTATTTTTAACTTACTCTTTTCTTTTCTTTTTTTCCTTTTGCCTTCTCCACTCCTTTTCCTTGGTATCAAGCCAAAATATTGAGACTTTTGTTAGTCTATAGAATTTATTTTTGCTGTCTTAACTAAAAAAATTACCATCTTTTATATTTTCATTTCAGGTGTTAATGCTAAGATACGGTGGTCTTAGGGATTAATTTGACCTTGAAAAAATAATAAAAACAAGATTAAACCAATAAGGAAAGGATCAGGAATTCCGTAATTATTGTGATGGGAAGCCAATCATTGGAAGGGATTGTTCAAAATAGCGTAAAAAACGTAAATTCATTAATGGATAATGGACAATCACAGGGGGAAATTTATTATGATTTTTATTAGAGTTTCAGTCCTAAAGGGTCCTACCTTACATAATTGAACAAATACTACTACTACCTTACTACTATTACTACTACTACTACTACTACTACTACTACTGCTACTACTACTACTACTACTAGTACGACTACTACTACTACTAATACTAGTTATACTACTACTACTACTATTACTACTACTGCTACTACTACTAAAAACTCACTGCTGCACCAATCCACCTAAGGCCAACGCAGCTACGCCCACTTCTCCTCCATCATAATCTCTTTACACCCTACAATGAAGTTTCCCTTTTCCTTAAATATTACCTTATGACAACCCCCCCCCCCTCCGTTCAGGGACAACTCGCTTTTCCTTTGGGCCTGGACGGTTGGCTGACAAGGACTATCTTTCGCATCTGTCATCTTTCATCCGCAGAACGTGTCCTAGCTATCTCATCTTTTCTCTAATTGTAGCCCTAGAAGCAGGATTGAACCAAATTTTTCGTACATTTAACTATTTGAGATATGGTCAGTCAGTGGGGTAACCAAAACAATCAGTAGACAATTTCTCTGGAAAACATATAGCATCTCCTTTCTGGTTTTTCGGAGCAACCATACTTCAGAACCAAACTTACCACTGTCATCACTGTAGCTTCCAATATTCCAATCTTGGTCACAAGCTTATTTTCCAAATCTTCGAACTTTTTCAACCGTAGAAAACACCCTGGGCTTTGCCTATTCTGCTTTAAACAAGTTCACTGCATCCACCGTCTTGACTAATAATACTACCTAGGAAAGTGAAGCTGTCCGCTTGATCGACCGTCGCGTTACCCTATATCACCTCGTCACCTTCAGTCGTTCCTAGCCTTAGCAACTTAGTCTTCTTTAAATTAATGTTTAAGCTTATTTTTGCACCCTGAACTCGCAAAACCTCTAAAAGCTCATTCTTTTTGCTTAAATAGCTTTGTTTTCACATCTCATTCCGTTTTCTCCCATTGACTTTGCTGCACTCCTTAGGACAAAGTCCAACAAAACCATCCATGTAAATGGGGATAGAACTAGTCCCCGAAGCCGCGCCACGCCGAAATGACGGCGGCGAATGTGTGATTCAGTATCGGCAGCGGCGCGCCGCCCGGCGCGCCGAAATTTTTTTGGTGGCGCGCCACGGCGCGCCAATTTTTCTAATTAAAAATAATAATTAAAATTCCACTTCACCAAGCACGTTCAACCTCGATTTTAGTAAGGATTTTAAATGGTTGACTAAAAACTTACAAGAACAATATGACAAAACAAGAATTTTTGGGCCGTGCGGAAAGTGTTTATGTTCACCGTCGAATTCTCGATGTTCACCAATTAGAATTCTCATTTTTAGCCACTAGACCCAGGGAAACCTATATTGTGTTTATGTTTAACATCGCATTGTTCCTATAAAATCAGTACAGATGGGGGTGTTACTCCGGACAGGAGTCCATATATGGGCATAGAGTCATTAGAGAGAACACGTGGTTAATGGGGTCAATGACCTCTTTCTCCAGGTGTGTTTTTGGCACGCCCTCAGCGAATGTCAATGTTGTTATTGTTTCCGAGGCAAAATGCCAAGGTCAATGTTGTTGTTATTGTTTCCGAGGCAAAATGCCAAGGTCAATGTTGTTTTGAACAGAGTCATTAGAGAGAACACGTGGTTAATGGGGTCAATGTTGTTGTCGTTTCCGAGCCAACTTTCTTTTCTGGTCAGTCTAGAGTTGGCAGTCATTAATCAAATTGTTTCCAGGGAGTGTCTGACAGATGACGTCAAGTTAATTAATGTCTTTGGAGTTCGACCAGAATTGTCTCCGAGACAAAGTTTTGATCACACATGACAGATGATGTCATGATTGATTGATTGACACGAAAGGGGAATTAATTTGTTGTTCTAAAGAGAATTGATTCACGAAAGGGAAATTAATTTGTTGTTTCTAACAAGAGAATCGTTTCCGAGCAGACGTATTGATCTTACGCGCGAAAAGGGTTCCAAATAATTTGAAATGCATTGGCGCAGAGATGCCAAACAAAAGGAACATGCCGAAGTTCCGTTTAGGGTTAATTTTGGCGAAACCGTTTTAGCTATTTTATGGAACTATTTCGGCGAAACAGCTAGAGACATTTTAAAAGGTGATTTTTGAAGAGATTTTGGAAGAGGTTTTGAGTGTGGTCGTTATAATACACAAGTTGTATTTTAACAGTGTTGTGAGGTCCTCTACCCCAACCCCAAAGGCTTCTCATACCCCACCCCAACCCCGAAGGAAGCCCCCGGTCCTCAAAGGCCCCCCAAGCTCTCAAAGGGCCACCGGAGCCCCCAAAGGCCCACCCAGACCCCCAAAGGCCATCC
>JAQQPU010002383.1:43948-60624 GCA_029168905.1 Artemia sp. Kazakhstan ARC1039 | reverse complement strand
CATTAATTATAATCACTCCACGTGGAATACACCCTTGCTGAAATCGGTTCCCGAAATCAGCAACGTGTGCCTAGCCCTTAAGGGGTGCGTACATTTCTTAATGCAAGCGTGCTGTAAATGGTAAGATATTTTTGCTAGTCTGCAATGGACCACACTTCGTCCCATGCTCTAAAGTTTTCGGATAAGACTATTTTTGGTCTTCGCCAATGGAGAACCAGAAGGCATCACGCGAATAAATTGTCTTTATTTTTCTATTTTATAAGAAAAATGAGTTCTTTCAAATGCAGGTAAAAGGCGATCTTGAAACGTAAAATTGATGGATACTGCCCCTCCCTCTCCAAACCTGGGACTTAACACCAAAACAACTAGGGCTATTCTGTGAGTAACTTGGACTGTTATAAATATAGCAAGATGGTAGTTGCAAGTGTTTTATTCATCGATTGCCTTTCAAAGCATTTTGAGCAGAAAACTTTGTTGTTTAATCACAATTATTTTAATCATAAAACATTGGGTTAAATTAAAGTTAATATTTTCATCACATTGTTTTAGAGCATTCATTCTTGAGGCCTTGAGATAGAAGGTTACAATTTGTGCATAGAGGGCACGGCAAACCCACTTACGTGCAGAACAATCTCCGTTAATTTTAGCTTTGACATCGCTCTTTCTCTTCATTCAAATAATGTCGTCTTTATGCTTAGTTTCTTTCCGTTTTGAGTACCGCATACAGGGTTATCCCCAAATTGGTAAGTTAGAAAATATTGGTCTTAAATGTAATTTTTAGTTTTCAACCCTCCCCTTCCCATCGCATAACGATTCACTGACCTTCCTCATTAAAGCTGATAAAAATCAGTTAAACAATACGCATCAATGAATGAATTATCAAATTAATCAACTCATTCTGAAAATCTAGTTTAGTCTTGTCTCCTACACTCTCCCCATTGCAGTTCAGAATGTCAATTTACACTTAAATACTTTAAGCTTAAGTCTTTCCAAAACAAGACGGGGCTCCCCCTAACCATTTTCAACGACTATTTTAAATACATTAGTTCAAGTGAAGAGAGGTTATGGGGTAAATTTACCCTCTCAACTTACATGTGGATTACACGACGCTATAAAAGGTTGAAAAACAATGATCTAAATATGTTTATTCAAATGTAGATAGGTAGGAGGGTAAATCCATTTCCCAAAGCCCTAGAATAATCTTAAGAACTTCTCATGAAAAGTTAGATAATTTGGTCCTTCAGTATATCTATTTTATGTTCCATAGAACCTTTTTCTTCAAAAAATTTTTCATTAAGTTTTGCTCGTTTTTTAATTGGCAGACATTAATTATGTGTCAATGTTTTTTTGTCTTTTCTGGTTAAGAGCTGGCATGTTGAGTTGCAGTTTAAATTTTCAGCGGAATTTGAATATTCAGTTACGATCTACGATCACCATAGGGCTCTAAAATGCGTTTACTTGTTTGTCTTCTAAAGGACTGAAGCCATCCTTACGCCTATTCTATGGACACCCTTGAATGTAAACATACTTTATTCTATCGTTTTATTGAAAGAATCTAGCCAAGGACTGTTAAGTTGAACTGTTCGCGTGTTTAAATTAACTACATATCTAAGTCTTTTACTAAAAATATTTCTGTTTTTTGTCTTTAATCAAAATTAGGTTTTTGTCTCTTTATAAATACTCTCCTTTGTTTTAAGGATGTTTTCTTTGGCTCATCAAAGCATCTTAGGAACGAAAATTATTTTATCTGAAAATATGACATACGATTATTTCATTATACGATGCGGATAACATTCTTAAATTTCAGAAAAATCATTTTTCTGTTAAGGTGAAAATGCAATTACTGCAGGGGGGGGGGAAAAGGGGCCATTTCCGGGGGTTAAAGAGGGGGGCCACGCGGGGGGAACGAATCGGAGATCCATATAATATCTTCAATCATAAAATACCATCACAAGAAGTTCCATTCACAAGGGTACACATAGGCTATCGATGGGCATAGGTTGTGGTTCGAGGTAGCGAAGTCGTCGATCCAACGGGACATAGACTACATCGTGATAGACAAAAGTTTGGGCCCGAAACACTTTTGATTCATTTACCTGGGATTAACCTGAGATTGGTGGCTCAGGGAAGTTGCCCCAACAATGTGCACAAAGAGGTCCAGTACATGAAATTTCTTTCTTTTTTGTCAACAGGGAGCATACTTAGTCCCCAACACCTTTAACTTCAGAAAAATAATTTTAATCTTCATGAAAAAAAATTGAGTAGTTTCTTTAGTTAGGTATGGTACACAGAGAATATTTACCTTACTCATTCGCTTAAGGCACATTTTCACAAAGATGATAGTTGAAGTCATTTTCACCTCCCATCCTCGTAAAAACAACCACTTAAACCACTTTTAAAAAAAAAGTTGGATTCCTCCATCCAGCTCTATTCTGAACTCAAGGCAGAGTTAACAAGAGCTCTTTCTCAAGTTCAACTTACTTTCGTTGAACAAATCCAGTGCGAAAAAACAAGTTCACGTAGATTGATGAGCTCTTTCTTCTCAGCTCTCATCCTCATAAAAATGGGCCCTTAATTTGTATTCCAGAGCCTGTTTTGTTGTTTATCTGTTTTTATTTACCATGACCCAATAGGGCATGATTATCTCCAATGTTTAACAGACATATAAGTAATACTTCCAATTGAACTTACCTTAAATAACTAAGCAAGGCAACAGTGCACAATACAGAGCATGGAAGAGAGTTTTCATTCCTGATGATTAGGGACATGCTTATCAACTCACGACAAGGAATATAGTTTAACTGAAATACTAGAAATTCGTGGAGCTTGAAAAACTTCTCCTAAAAGGAAACAAATGAGCATTAACGATGGTCGTAATCAATAAAATACAGAGCTTCTTTTGAAAGAGAAGGGAGAAGATGCACAAAATAACTCCAACAGATTCGATGTTCATGTATTTTAGCTTTCAACAAAAGCAAAACTATTGGAAGGCCTATCCATTTCATAAGGGTGATAATAATACTACAATCTACTGTCTGTCTACGGCATTAATTTACCTTTCCTCAACACGCAATTGGATACTCCTCCACCATCCCAGTTTACTTACAGTTTCTGCTTTGACCCTACCTTCTATCAGGCACTTGTGGAACTACTAAACCGAATTTTGACTTCAGTTAGTGATTTGTCCTGAACTTTTTTCCCTCATCCCGAAAAGCTGTGTTTTGAATTATGGAAATTAAAAAAAAAATAATATATTATCATAAAAGTACTAAGGATACGCAAAGAAACAAGAGAAAAAATTATTTTTTAGACATTATTACCCTTTTTTACTTATAAAGTTAATTGGGCCTAACTTCAAAATTATTCAATGGTATTTTATGAAACAGATTAATTTGATGATAAAAAGTGCAACAGTTGATATTTCTAACCAGTTGTGTACAAGTGCAGTGGAAAAATTTCTGAAGTATGGGAAGAATAAATTCAACTCGATTCGGTTACTAATTCATGAGAAATTTTTAAGAAATGTGAACAATTTAATCAATAGGAGCATTTTTCTTGTCTCTAGTTACGAGCAAGGGCACTAGGGCACTAGGCTTCCAACAGGCACTAGGTTGTTTAGGGCACTAGGCTTCCAACAATTCAGTGAATATAATATACTTTTTAAAAGCATACCTCTCTTCAGTCTTTTCCAGAAACGAAAAAAAAGGATAAAACTACACATCCTTTTAAGAAACCCAAATATTCTGCACACAATTAAGATAATAAAAGTAATGTCATACAGTATACTAGCTTTTTTACCAACAACAATATGCCTTTTTTGTTCATATTTCATTCTCTATAGATTGTAAGTTTAGTTTCCATATAAAGATCTTATGGTACCTACTTGCAAAAAAAGTGACAATTGAGTTAAACATGCTGCACCTGTGACTTAACTGGGCTCAGAAGCCGAAAAAAAACTTGTGAATGTAGGCTAATAGGTTACTATTCTCTGGAAATGACAAAAACAAGCAAACAATCACTGGTAGCTGTTATAAAAAAAAACATATTTGTTGAATTTATCGTCAAATTACATACGGTAATCTTTTTTGAAGATGGTCACATAAATACTAATTCTAAAAAAGATAAGGGAAAGCCTAGAATCAGAATATCCACTGCAAACAATTACGATAATAAAAGCAATAAACATACCTTCATACGATACACGATAATATACCTCCATACAATATACGATAACAATGCCTCTAGGGTTGGTACAGCCCCCCGGGGCCCTGGGGCAAGGTCTTTAAGTTATGCCCTGGGGGATATAAGGTTTTAATGGAATGCATGTAAAGGTATACATGTTTGACTTCTACTTTGCCAAAATACGAAGGGCATTAAGATGAGTCTTTCAGTGAATGTGGAGGGGAGTGTTGTACTAAATCATGTTAAGTGTATATGGGTTGTCAAAAGGGTGAAGTAAGTAGCAAGTAAGTATGACGGCACTAGATCCTTAAGGTCCAAACCGGCGGTGCTGATCTCCGTTTCGTGGCCCTTCAGCCAGGAAGTACAATGGGGGGCTGGGGCCAGCCATCCTGTGCTCTCGCGCAGAAGGGTGTAACTCAGGAATGACTGAGTATATTAATTTGGGATTTTCAGGAAATGATAAGGGAGATGATCAATTGACCAAAAAGGCAATATTTGCACTTAACTACTACTAAATCTACTGGTGCTTCAACTGCTACCACAAGTGCTATTACTACTACCACTACTATCACTGAAACTACTACTTCTGTAGCGAGTACTATTAAGGCCGAGGATATTAAAAAAAAAAAAAAAAACATTTAAGAAACGTTGAGGGGAAAGTTGAACTAAATCAAAACATACTATTGATTATAGAGGTTGCTGATACGGGCGTATCAGCAATATTTTTGGAACGGCTTATCATATCAAGAGGAAACTACAGGGGCATCATGAGTGAGATGTTCAGTTGACCAAAAGGCAAAATGTACCTGCTACTACTGCTATTAATACTGCTGCTACTACTTTTACTACTAGTAATTATACACTATTACTGCTGCTACTGTTCCTACTACCACCAATACCACTATTTGAGCAACTCCTTATATCAGATAATGAGCTAGTCGTGGTATTATGTACCTCTATTTCATGTAATTCACTGCCTATTTGGCAAAAACTAAATGACCCTCCTGATAACGGCTAAGCTATTTGCGTATCATTTATTTTTGTTGGTTTATTTTTGTTGTTTGTTCATTTTCCCTCTCTGTTTTGTATTATGTGGTTGTATGAGCGGAGAAATATTGGATAGGATAAATATCTTCCAGAGCCATTGCTGGCACAAACCCAAAACGAACAGAAATTACAATAAATATCCGAGTCAAACTCAAAACGGGCAGAAATTAACATGAGTAGGGCTCAAAACCCCTGTGCCTTCCCAAGGCCAGAACATAATTTGTACTTTACGGAAAAAATTTTTTTGGGATGTTTTAACTTTTATAACTTTAATAAATCAAATATTATCAACATTTTAAGGAATAAATATCAGCATATGTATATTAAATTGACAATGCACATTCATTTGTATTTTTTTCAGTAAAGAGCAAATTATGTTCTGGCCTTGGGAAGGCATAGGGGTTTTGAGCCCTACTCATGTTAATTCCTGCCCGTTTTGGGTTTGACTCGGTTATTTATTGTAATTTCTGTCCGTTTTGAGTTTCATTTATTTATCGATGCTGATTTGTGGTAGTTTTACGCTTAGTAGATTATTTGATTTTTGCTCGGTTTAATGGAGTTCTTTATGGTACTTTTCTTTGAAAAACTTATTTTGTGGAAAACGTTTTTTTTAGTTAATCCATATAAAGAGCTTATGGAACCTACTAGCAATTAAACTAAAAAAAAAAACCTCCTCAACGCCTCGCTCTTTACGCTAAAGTTTGAATTTCTCACAACTCTTATTTTTTTAAACTATAAAAAACTTTAGCGTAAAGAGCAAAGCGTTGAGGAGGGGACGGCCCCTTTCATATACGGAATAATTTCTGTTCATTTTAAGTTTTAACGTCGTTCCTTACTTTCAGTTAAAAAAAACTTGTGTGTTTTTATTTAACTTTTGAACGTTTTTGAATTAATGCAGGTTTTGATATTGGTTCACCGTACATGAATAATTCAAAAAAAATTTGCATATTAATTTTACTTTTATTTGGTTAAGTGGCTTTCTCGAAACTTGTTTAATTTTATTTACGAACGTTTTTATTAGTAATAAATATACGTAACTTACGAATTAACTTACGTAACGAACTTCTATATTCATAGATTTTTAATACGTATATTAGGGGGTTCGCCCCCTAGTCAATACCGTGCTCTTAAAGCTAAAGTTCGAATTTTGTTCCAATTCTATAAAATGACCCCTTAATCACAAAGGCCGTTAATTAGAATAAATAGCTCTTATGAAAGTACTAAAAAATCTTTGGCTTAAAGAGCGAGGTATTGACTATGGGGTGAACCCAATCATATACGTAATATTTTCTGTTCGTTTTAAGTTTTGATGTTGCTCCTTACTTTCAGTTGAAAACTTGTATTTTATATTTGATTTCTAATCTTTTTCTTTAATAATGATGGGGAAATCCGGAGCCCCCTTCATAGCAATGTCCGTTCCCCCATGAAAAATTCCTTCATGGAGAGATCCTCCAATATAACCCCCGACCCCCCCCCACCAGAAAAAAATCCCCCCTGAAAACATCTGTATACTTCCCAATAACCAATACTATATGTTAACATTGGGTGAAGTTCATAACTTTCAGCCCTCCCCCCGGGGACTTCGGGGGATTAAGTCATCCTAAAAGACATAGTTATAATGTTTTCGACCATGCTGAACAAAATGGCTATCTCAAAATTTTGATTGGGTGACTTTGGGAAAAAATGAGCGTGGGAGGGGGCCTAGTTGCCCTCCATTTTTTTCGGTCACTTAAAAAGGGTACTAGAACTTTTAATTTCCGTTCCATTGAGCCCTCCCACGATATTCTAGGACCCCTGGGTCGATACGATAACCCCTGAAAAAAAAAAAAAAAAAAGGCATCCGTGATCTTTCTTCTGGCAAAAAATGCAAAATTCCACATTTTTGTAGATAGGTGCTTGAAACCTCTACTGTAGGGTTCTCTTATACGCTGAATATGATGGTGTGATTTTCATTAAGGTTCTATAGCTTTTAGGGGGTCTTTCCCCCTTTTTTCGAAAATCAGCCAAATTTTCTCAGGCGCGTAACTTTTGATGGGTAAGACTAAACTTGATGAAATTTATATATTTTAAATCAGCATTAAAATCTGATTCTTTTGATGTATCTATTGGTATCAAAATTCCGTTTTTTAGAGTTTCGGTTACCATTGAGCCGGGTCTGCTCCTTACTTACAGTTCGTTAACGAACTGTTTGAAAAAAGTGACAATTAAGTTAAACATGCTGCACCCGTGACTTAACTGGCTTCAGAAATAGAAAACAGAAAAACTTGAGAATGTAATAGGTTACTATTCTGTGAAAATGACAAAAACAAACAAACAGCCACTGTCAGCAGTTATATATAAAAAAAAAACATATTTGTTGAATTTATCGTCAAATTACATATGGTAATCTTTTTTTAAGATGACCACATAAATAATAATTCTAAAAAAGATAAGGGAAAGCCTATAACCTGAATATCCATTGGCTTTGTATGGATTATCTCTGCAAATCGAGGAAGCGTAGTTTCGCCTTCGAGAATAAAATAATTGGCGTCATCAGAATGATAAATATTAGATATGGCATCAAGAACTGTAGAACAAAGAGCAGACGACCTGGCACGTAAAAACACGGTTTGAAGCACTTGAAAAGCTTGGATATTCCGGATACTTCCGCCTGAAAAAATGTAAAATACTTGGAGACCCGTTTCATATTGAAAGGAAATTGTTCAGAAGTTTATTAGAAAATTTTGCTTCTTGTAACACCATATTCAAAAAACTGAAGCTTGTTATCATACTTGAACTTTTTTCAACGATGGTATCATTAAAATTGTAACAGAGCTCTGGGCATGTCTCTTTTAATATGAGTTTTACAAAAAAAAAAAAAAAAAAAAAAAAAAAAAAAAAAAAAAAAAAAAAAATGGTATGATTAAAATAAGTGTGAAAGTAAGTTTACAAGCGTATTCAACATCTAAGGGAGGGGAAGGCGTCGGTAACATAAGAGAATATACATTGATATGAAGCAAAATGAAAAGATTAAAAACAGCAAAACTTGAAAACCATAAAAAGAAAGCTTAATCAACGAAAAGGTAAAAGAAAAAATAAAAGCCAAACGAAAACAAAGGAAAACCTTAAAATGTGCCAATTATTTAGTTACATCTCTGAAAACCAGAAAATAAAGCCAAAATCAGCTTTGAATTCCCGCTAAAACATGGTTTATTCAACCGAACGGCTTTCCATTTGAAATTAGATCAAGAATGACTTTATTGCGGAGACGCTCACTCAATTTTCCATCTGGGGAGATGACTAGATAGGAGAATGTCTTATACCTCTTTTTGGTAAATTTATCCCGCTTTTACAATATATTTCACAGATTTTCTTCTTCTGCGCCCATCTAAAAAACATAAGTAAGTACACTTCGCTTTTCAATACAGTCCTGTGCTTTAAAATTTAAAAACCTATTCCAACAGAGGCAACGCTATAGTAAAGGCCATACGGCTCCAATGTTTTATTATTATTATTTTTTCCAGAGGCACTTCATATAGAAGTTGTCTTATAAACTTCAAAGGGGGCTCATTCGATTGGAAATCGAGAGTTCTAGTGTTCTTTTTAAGAGTCAAAAGATATCCGAGGGCAACTACCCCCGTTCCCTCCCCCACACCCTTTTTTCCGCAAAACCATCCGATAAAAATTTTGAGAAGCCATTTCGTTAAAAATAGTTCAAAGGTCAGATAAGAAAACTCCTGTGTCGACGCAATCTCCCAGAGCCCGGGGGCAGGCATTGTAAGCAATGCTCTGGGGGCATATATGATTCCTATGGAAGGGATGCTCGTATAAACTTCGGAGAGGGCTCATTTGAGTGGATATTGAAAGTGCTCGTTCAATTTTTAAGAGTCAAAAGAGATCGGAGGGCAACTAGCCCCCCCCCCGCCTGCACGCCCTATTTTCCTCAAAACCATCCGATAAGAACTTTGAGAGAGCCATTTTTTTTCGAAATGGTTCAAAGATCATATAACGAAAACTCCAGGGTCAACACAATCCATCAGGGCCCGGGGTACGCGTTGTAAGCTATGCCCGGTGGGCATATGTAGCTGTTATGGAAGGGATGCTCGTATAAACCTTAGAGAGGGCTCATTTGAATGGAAATCGAAAGTTCTAGTTAAATTTTTAAGAGTAAAAAAAGATCGGAGGGCAACTAGCCCCACTCCCACGCCCGTTTTTCCGCAAACCCATGCGATACAAATTTTGAGATAGTCATTTTTTTTTTTAATAGCTCAAAGTTCAGATAACAAAAACTTCGATTTCTACACAACCTCCCAGGGCCCGGAGGGCAGGCGTTGTAAGTTATGTCCTGGAACCGTATATAGTTTTTATGAAAGGGATGCTCGTACAAAGTTCAGAGAGGGCTCATTTGATCTGAAATTATAAGTTCTAATTCAGTTTCTCAGAGTCAAAAGAGATCGGAGGGCAACTAGCCCCTACCCCCTCCACGCCTTTTTCTTCCCTAAACCCATCGGATAAAAATTTTGAGGCGGCCATGTTGTTAAAAATAGTTTCAAATATCAGATATTAAAACTCCGGGGTCGACACAACCCCCCAGGGCCCGGGGACAGGCGTCGTCAGTTATGCCCTGGGTGCATATACGATTCTTATAGAAGGGATACTCGTATAAACTTCAGAGAAGGCTCATTTGATTGAAAATAGAAATTTCTAGTTCACTTTTAAAGAGTCAAAAGAGATCGAAGGGCAATTAGCCCCCATCCCATGCCTTTTTCCCCAAACCCATCCGATAAAAATTTTGAAGAACCATTTTGTTAAAAATAGTTCATATATCAGATAATAAAAACTCCGAGGTGGACACAAACCCATTTTTTTGCTTTGATATTGTTACTTTGATACTGGTTTTGATACTTTGATTAACATTTGATTTTGAAAAAAAAAGTTTGATTTTGAAATAAGGTACTTTTAAAAATGTAAAACTTTTTGCAATCAAAAACGAACAAAAATTAATTAAAAGACTTTCCGAAAAAGAAGTTTTTCAAAGAAAAGTAAAGGCCATTTTAAACTTAACATCATCAGATACAAATACCTGTTAAAATTACTATTAAAGAATAAATGAAACCCAAAACGAACAGAAATTAAATAAAAAATCATAGCAAAAAAACATACAACAAGTAATAATATAAATGAATAAATAAATCTTAAAGCGAGTAATGCTTAAATTGAATATGCAAATCAAGCTTAAAACGAAAAAAAATTTTTGCTATTAAAGTATAAATTAAACCCAAAACAAACAGAAATTAAATAAAGAATCATTGCAAACAAACATAGAATAGATACTAACGTAAATGAATAAATAAATCTTAAAACGAGTAAAACTTAAATTGAATATGCAAATCAAGCCTGAAACGAACAAAAATCACTACAAACAAGAGTTTGGGTATCGCCTCCTTCTCTCACTGTAAAAGTCTAAGACCTAATGCGTCATGGCGCTTTACTGAAAACTATCTGTCTTGAACAATCTTGAAAAGTATAAACAAAATCAGATTGAATATTTGACATATAATGACATTAATTGTATAAATATCCATCAGTTCAAGATTTTATTCACTGTAATTTTATTTTAATTTTTAATGCTGTAAGAACTGGAAAAGAAAATATTTGAAATATAATGCGTTTTCAGTGAAGCGCCAATGACACAGTAGGCTTTAGGTTTTTACGGTTAAGGAAGGGGACAATTTTAGGCATCTTGAACAATTTTAGAAAGAACTAATAAATTAAACTGAATATTTCATGTATAATGATATTAATTGCTGAAAGCTCATTAGTTCAAAATTTTACTGTAATTTTAATGTTTATTTTCAATATTAAGTACAAAAGAAAATATTTGAAATACAATTCGTTTTCAGTAAACCGGGACTTGAAATTTTAATGCATGATTTTCATACGGCAGATTTTTTTTTTCAATGGCAATTATGCACATCCGATCCTTTATTTCATGGGCACTCTTCAATAATTTTCGTCTTTTTAACCTATTCCCTTCCTTCTTTCATTTAGCTCGGGAAGCGAAGACATTCACAATTGAACCAGCTCTGACTAGAGATGAAAAAGCCCAAGTTAACACATAAGTTAAAAACTGAAAGTAAAACTTTTGCCAACATGAAATATTTGGACTATTATAAGGGCCTGTCGTCCAGCAGCAAGGACAGGATTCTAGAAATAAAACTGGTAAACGCGGTTAAGGGTTCAGTACAATTTTATTGTACTTCTGCGCCGCTTTATATGCTAAATTTAAAATATAATCATGATGTTTCCAACATCTTATAATTTTCAACGCTTTTTCCCTAAATTTTGGTATTTTGGATTTTATAAAAAAAAAAAGTTTCTTTGGGTAGGTTTGCGAACGCAGCCTTTTAGATTTTATTCAGAACTGGTCAAATTTCTCCTAAAACCCCGTTTTTATGAAGAACTTTTTCTTCGCTAGAAAGACCAGAAATTTGTAAATATAATTACCGAAAGTTGTAAACTAGAAAAAATGTTACACTAATTTTGAATTAGGCGTAAAGAACTGTAAACTCTCCTACGCGACTGACATTTCTTATTCAAAACATCAGAACTTTGTTGATTTCGCAAAAACACAAAGAAAAATCGAAAAAAAAGCTGTGAAAAAAAAGCTGTGAAAAAAGTAATGCAACTGTATTTTTGAACTTGCCATAAAAAGGTTTATTGCAATCACATATTTTGATTTTTAGTAAGTTTAATTTTGTGCTTTGGGCACTAAGGTGGACGTGAAAGAGTAATTTTAGGGGCAAGAAGTCAGTCATTAAAATAGTTCCTTTTGATGCATCGCCGTCACCTCAAGAAACACAAGGAATATCCATTACCCCCCCCCCCCCCCTCCCCTGAGCATCATATATTATGCTTCCTAAAGTAGGAGTATGCTTATTCACATGACAAATATTGAGTTTTTAATCCCTCTGGACTACGATATGGTTGCTGTTATAAACTGTGGCATTACACGCGAAGGATATTAAATCAAGCATAACAGTTTTTTTTTTTTTTTTTGCAGCAGATTTTGCAATGCTTTACAGTAAAAATACGAATAGAATCAAATTAAATATTAACAAAAATGTGGACACCAACCTCTCCCAGAGGGTTGGGGTACAGTGAAGCCGGGCATTTGAAAAATTGATCCTGCTCCAGCCCCAGGTGAAGGTCTGATTTCTGAAAATCCACAGGTGGCAAGCGAGGCAACGAGTAAGACTAAATTTCTGACAGCTTCTTGAGCTTCAGCTGATGAATCATTCTCAACGCTAGAAAGAATGAATATTAAAAAATGAACATATATATATATATATGAACATATATAAATGAACATATATATATATATATATATTTTATATCATTTCTTTTCATTTATTTCCTTTTATTTCTGTAACACCCACTTGCGTTTGATGTCTCTGGTTCAAGTTGGAATTGTGTATTATTTTGTTTATCGGGCACGGCATTTTGCTCCGGCTTGGTTTCCAGCGAATAGTCAGTTGGTGGCTGATTTTTTTTTTTTTTTTTTTTTTTTTTTTTGCATGTGTTGTTATTTTTCCCCTTTTTGCTTTTGTCTCCTTTTTGGTCTTGTTGTTTTTCTTTCTCCTTACAATCTCAGTCAAAGAGCCTGGGGGAGGGGGTATCTGATTTTTTTTTATTTTATTATTAACGCATTTTATCTTATATCAATATCTTTCATAAAAACAATAAAAGAGAATACAAACACCAACATGCCTGTAAATAAGAGGAGGAGAAACAATCCCGTCTACCATTAAAGCAAAATGTTTGGACATAAATATGGAACATTTAACGGATTTTTAATACCTAATCCCTCATCCAATTTGGAGAACTCCTCTATTACCCTTCCCCTATGGCTCAGACCTGTCTGCACTTATGAACATAAAAGATACCTGTTACATATATTTTACAGATCTGGTTGTTTGATACTGATCCAAGAAAACATAGAATATATTTTTAAAGAAAATATGTGATCCTAGTTATAGAAACTAAATAGTTATAATTCAGCCAGAAATTTGGGTCAAATTTTCAAATTAAGAAAATATTTCTAAATTCAGTTTCGAAATGATTCACAATAAAAGCAAAAGTAAATTTAAGCTTAATAATTCTGGAAAAGGTACGACTAAAATCGCCAGTTCTTACTATGGCTGTACTGTGGTACAACCTCCTCTATGGATCCACTCCTTTACTGCTTATAAGGCTTGAAAAGCTCATATGAAGACCTGCCTTAGCTTCGAAAGAACAGCCAATTAAAATCTGACTTAGAGTTTACTTCTCCCTCACCGTAGATCACTGAAGATGATTCCAAGCCCACTTTAGCCAGATCATAAATCAGATTTTTTTTTACCTGAATTAAATAAATTGATAGCAAAATGGGCTCTATTCAGAAGCTAAAGAAGATCTAAAAATTGTTCTATACCTGAAGACAAAAAATATTTAATTTTTCCTCGCAATATTGAGGCTAAATACAAATTAAAAGAAAAATATTATTTATTTTTGCATTCATGCCTCAGTCAGCATGAACATTCAATTAATATTTACTAAAAGGCTTTAATACTATTATTATTATTTTTACTTGATAATTCATAAGACAATAGTTTACCAAGAAATACGATAATTAGCTCCTCAGATAAATTGTTCTCAGAAAATTATGCAAAGAAGAAAGAACAGAGTCCAGTTGGTTTCTGATCATCACAAGAGAACATTCCCTATTATGTTTCATGGTTGGCAGATCGTGTGAAAAATTTTAGAAACTACTTGTTTTTTAAGAGGGATGGGGTAAGGGGACTTTTAATTTTGTATTTAGGGGAAGAGGGCAAACAAATTTTCTCTGGTCCTCACAAAAGAGTATATATTACGTTTTTCTTTCTTTTCTTTTTTATTCCCGCCACATGGCAAGCTCTTTGGCTATCGTTTTCATATTCTGGAGGTCTATTTAAAAAGATGGACAATCAAGCTAGCAGGTCATACATTTTTTTTTTCGTATTTTGCTGAATACCTGTCACATTCAAGCAACATGTTTCGACAGTCCCTAACAGTCCGGCGTCCAAGTATAAAAAAATGGGTTAAGGGGGTAACAATCACAGCAGAAGGTTTGAAGGTGTTTTCTCAAAAAAGCTACTGAGCCAGTTAGTTCAAGGTTACAAAGTTCATATTTCTGCCAGCTGAGGATAAAGAGCCTCGTAATGACATCGCATCCTTCTAATGTTTCTCTATCCATCAATAATAATACAGACCTACTGGGCCGAACGTCTTGGGCTCAGCAGAATAAGTTCTACCTAAGAGTGTTACTTGAAGTCCTTTTCGTTTAACGTTTTATATCTAGTATATTTTCCACATGTATTTGAAACATTGTGAATTTTAACGCTTAAATGATACATCTTAGCGTGTATATTTGTGTGCATAGAAGATGAAGGGATTTTCCTTCCATAACCCCATGAAAACTATATAACGCAGGCAAAAGAACATACAAAATCCAATTTTTTTCCAAAATACTCATATTTTAAAGTTTCTTTTTTCTTTTCTTCAGAAAAAAGCTGTTTTTTGATACTCTATAAAAGTATAATAATGAAAATAAAGTAAAAAGAACTATTTAAAAACCCGATTAAAAGCAACCAAACAGTTAATCGCAGGATTAATAGTTTTATTTCAACTAAAATTTCATGTAAATGGTAATATAAATTGAACATTTTCCTAAGTCACTCATTATATTTTATAATAAACAATATAAATCGGCACTAAGAAAAGGATAATAACAGTTAATATCTAAATAAAGAACCACAATTACCTTAGGAGAAACTCGACTAAGAATGTATATCCATGAGTACTTCTAAAGTCGTCCAGTAAGCAAGGAGTTAATTCTGCAGAATCTTTCAATAAACAGAATACAGTAACAAACATGTCGACTAATTCCAATGGTAACAGCTCAATATGTGTTCTTTGCATATTATCAATGCATAAACTTATACATCCTTTATCTAAAATGAGAAATAATTAAACTGATTAACTTCAATAATCAATTAAAAGATCAATTAAAAAATCAATCTACCATTAAGGACTTTTGTGGCTAGTGCCTACTCACAGTCATGATGCTATCAGCGGTTGAGCAATTTTTTTCACTACTCTGCTGCTGACAGATTTATGCTGAGACAATACAACTATAGTAAAGACGCACGTAAATGACAAAAGTTGTCTTTTTTTTCTTACAAAAAAATAATATATAAAAATTTACTAATAAAAATAAAGTGAAATGACTGAGCTTCAATTCACTGTAATAACTATATTATTATTTCTTGGAATAGCCCGTAAACGTTTTCTATTAACAATTTAGTTGAACGAGTTGGTCAATTTTTATCTTATGATTTAATTCCATACTAGTTTTTAATCTTAATCTTTCATTGTTTGTTAATTTGTACAGCTAAAAATAATCTATCCTGCAAACATGTGCAACTTAGCAAGGGTAAAATACACATATCTGAACATGATATGTGAGGGACCTCATAAGAAATACAACTATTTTTTTAAAATTAACCCTCAATGAGCAGCAGCTGGATGAACAATCCCAAATGAATACAATTCCCAAGTTATCTGTAAAAATGTGTAAAATTGGGTGCTAACTCACACCTTCTATTTTTTTGTAAGAGATTCTTAGGTTTTTCCTTTTTTTGACTTGTGTAGTTTCGCATTGGAGCGTAGGAAATTTTCTATAATTGCTCTGCACTCAGGAATTGTTTTAAGAGCACAAACAATTACATACAATTCCAAATTATATTAAATTACGTTTTGCTGAAATAATAGTTCCCTGAAAACGTTAATATTGTACATAAATATCGCCTACAAGAGAAATCCTCCCGGTCTTCAATTTACAGTAATATCGTCAATAAGGTTAGCTGTCTTACCATTATGCAAGTGCCACATCATGCGAGTTAACTTACGCTCAATTGAATGACGAGATACCATATTGGTTATTGGAAGATTGTTATATTTACAAAAGTAATATTATATTACCATTGTTATGTTCCTTCGCATCTTTTCCACATTTACAGTCACACATCATCCATTTCGCAACTATCTTTGTCAGTCAGTTCTACAGAGGCATATAACGACTAAGATTGATACCTATTGCGTAAATATAACTGTCAGTCAGGAAACAAAACTTGGTTTTGAGGATTGATGTTTTACCTTGTATAAATGAAACGTATAACTGAATAATATCATGGGGGTGAGAATATCAAGTCTGTGACAAATAAATGAAAAATTAACAACCAAAGCCTGCATACCGTTGCAAGGTTTATCTAAAAAGAATTCAAAACGAGCGAGAATTTCAAATTTTATTTTACACCCTAAAAATTTATTTAAGTCTTTGAAGATTAAAAATAAAAATATGTTGTTATTTCTAAAAGCGAAGTACTTTC
>JAQQPU010002383.1:0-39106 GCA_029168905.1 Artemia sp. Kazakhstan ARC1039 | reverse complement strand
CAACAAAAATGTCGAAATTATTCAGATATACCTAAAATTATTGGAAAACTGAGTCATAGATTCGCCGTGGCATTCAATGAGATCCAAAGGATCTAATTAAAAGGGAGCACACAGAAAAGCCAAATTAGGCCAGTAGCCTATGATAAATTACAAAATATTAAAGACAATGAACAAGTCTTAATGGGGGGGGGCCTGGGTCTATCAAAATATTTCAATGGTTTCCCAGGGAATTTGATATCATTTTCTTCTGTCTCCACTTTAAATGAAAAAAATAATTATCCTTTTGGCATCCCTGCTTTCGATAAAAAAAAACAAGGTATTATCACTTAAAAATGATAGCCCCCTATCCCCCCACTATAGGCAATAATTTATAATTTATTTATGAGTCATATTTTTGGGGTAGCTTCCGAACAATTGAGTATTAAACATTCAGGCGTTCAACAATTGAGTATTAAACATTAAGAAAATCTTATCTAAAAACAGCAAAAAAAAATAAAAAATAAAAAAAAAGAAATCTGCAAACTTACAATTCAGCTGCAGAAACAATCTGTCAGCTGTCAATTTCAAAATCCAACTGAAGACTGAAGCTGTATAGTAGTGAATTCGTTCTATAATTCTATTCAACTTGAAAATAAAATTCTTGACTACGAACGATGTTAGAAATAGCGATTGGGAAACTACATTCGAAATGATTTAAACTCATTTCATAAAGACGATACTGTTTTTTGTCAACAAATATAGATACATATAGATAATATTGCAATATTTGCAATTGCATATTGCATCTGTCCGGTTTTTATGCAAAGTAACAAAAGAGACGAAAATTAATGAACAAGAGAGTAGTGAAGAATTATGGTATGAAAAGTAATATTTGGCAAGGAAAGTCACTGGTGATAAATCGCTAGGGGTGGCACCGTGATTGCGTGATTTTCGGGGATTCGGGGGAAAAAAAAAATTTTCGGGGTGACGCATAGCTTTTCGGGGAAATACCCAAAAATTCGGGAATAGTGCAAGCCCTGCTTTATTTCTAATCAGCAAAATCGAAATACTAAACCACACGAGAAGGAAAGGCTCCGACTTTGCGGTTGACACAATAAAGAATTGCCGCAAAATTAATTTAAAGTCGACCGAACGCCACCGCCTCTGTCAGCGGCGGCGCGCCTTCGGCGCGCCGGCTGCGTTACGACACCTCGGCAGCGTTCGGTCGATCCGCCGGCGCGGCGCCGGGGTCTAATTCCAGCCATGATTTTGAAGCGCAATTTCTAGACTTCTAATAAGTGTCATACGGTACACAAAACAAGATCTTAGTTTTCTGAAACACCATGTAACATGATGGAGTACATTTACCTGAGAAAAGACTTTCTGAAGTAGTATCCTTGTTTCTTTTGGTGAAAAATCATTTCCTGGTTCAATTGTATCACCATTAACGATATCAGGCAGATCGAAAAATAGGTAGAGACACTTAACTAGTGTAGACGGTAGGGCTGCAGCAGACATGACCTGAAAATTTAAAAAACAAAAGTCAAAACAACCATAAAGCAAGAACTACATGAAAATCAGTGAGAAGTAACAGTTTTTCTTTATTGAGACAATCTATGGGTATTTTACCAAGTGCTTCTCCTGCTTATAATCAATGAGCATGACAATAACTACCCAGGGAGATAGGGTAAGTTTAACAAGTAAAAAATGTCCATTTTAAAAACCACTAGGTAAAAGGTCCACTCACTGTGCAGTCTTTTAAACTAGCTTCTACAGAGGGATGAGAAGGCCTCCGTGAAAACAATGTACGTTGACCCTTGAATGATACCTTCTTGTCCTGACTGTATATCCACTAAGGTGGTCAGATTCATTTTCCTTTTAATTATTTCCCTAAAGACAAGACTCGTAAATCTATCTTTCGAGAATGGAATTTCTTCCAATTCACTCAACCACGCTCAAGTAATAATTTTATACAAACATGGACCTCAGAATGGCCGAGATAATAATAAGCCAATATTTTTATTGTTTGCATTTAGCAAAATGTTTGACAAGGCTATGTTTTTTAGTCTACTTCCTTTTAGAGATAAAGGCTTTTTTCATGAATATCAGTCAGGATTCCGAGTTAAACACTCAACAGGGTATGCCTATACAACTCTTTTAAATTTACCCCATTTGACTCTTTATTCAGATTTGATTCCTGCAGTTATATTTTTAAACGTCTGAAAACTTTTGATTCGTCGAGCCAACAAGTTCTACTTTCTAAAGATTATCTCAGTACGGTGTAACAGGGAGTGCTAGAGTTTGGTTTGGCTTTTTGTACCTTTGTCTGGAAGCGTCACCTCCGTAGATCCTCTTTCCCACTCGCCGTTTCAAGTCATATTTGGCATCCCAAAGGTTCGGTTCTAGGACCATTTGTGTTCTTGATTTATATGAATAATCTTACTGGCCCAGTTATGAGCCTGAACCAACAGTTTGTTGTCGCTTACACCGCCCCAATTCTTTCCATACTGAAAATGCATGTCTCCATCAGCAGATGAGGTGCTCTAGTTACTTTCACTGACAACATTCTTCTCGGAACTACTATCAGAAGCCTGAGATTTTTATCAAATTGGTTTTTTGTTTAAGACAGTGATTCTATGGTTTGACGCTATTCACCTAGTCCTAGATGTTTTCAAGTCAAACTTTCTTGCGAATTTCTTAAACTTCCCACTCAACTCTCTAGAATTCCCTTTCAATGGCTTCTCTCAGTAGACATAATGATCAGTACATCGGGGTCCTTGGTATTCTTTTGGATGCATGCATCTTATTAGTCTAATTAAAACGAGGACATCATGGAATTCGGAATTCTTAGAAAGCTTAAAAGCCTTTTTCCTGGCCAATTCTAAAAACTCTATTCCATTGTTAAATTCTGCATCACGTCTCCTATTACTCTACTAAATAGATGTCAACCTTTTTTTCCTTTCTCATGCTGTTTGAAGTGGTTCAAATGGTTCTGTTAATAAGCCGTTACTTGATTTGAAGTTTCTTTATGTTTTCCCATATATATCTTCCGTTCATTTTCAACTACATGGTGATATTCCTGCGGTCCTTAGAACTAGTCTACCTCTTATTCTTAATTATTCTCCTTATCATCTTCACAACTTTGGCACCGGTTAAATTTCATTTGCCGGCGCAAGGACCTTAGTAGTCAAGAAGCGTTGTTAATCCGAGTACTTACTTTACTTGAATTTCATTCATCCCATGAGTCAGATCGGACTTCAAACCCTTGACTACCTCTCATGCCGCATGAAATTCTTAACCTGAATCAGCTAAAAAAAAGTATCACTTTTTTCAAATATCTTTATCGTTTTTCTTTAAATATGCAGTGGATGTCTCTGGGCCAAGTTGGAATTCTGTGTTGGTGTTGTTGACTTGACATAGTACTTCGCTCTGTCTTAGTTATCAGCATGCTGGGGATGAACGGCAGTATATCATGTTTTTTGTTAGCGTGAGTGCGTGGTTTTTTGTTGTTGGGTTTTTTCTGCATTACCAGTGATAGAGCTGTTCAAACAGCATCAGGTCTCTTCCATGCCTTGCATCAATCTGGTTTCATTCCTCTGGTGGCTACCTTCGAGAGTATGGAATATACTTCAAGTGGTTGCAAGGGACTGTTATTCCTTTGGCACTTTCAGACGTTTGGTGGCTAAAATTTTACAGGATAAGTTAAACCTTGGTTACACATTTATTATAACTCTTTCTTTCTTTTTAGCATTTTCTGAAAAAAAAATTATTTTTCAAAGATTGATTTTTTTTAATTAGTATCATTTATGTTTTTGTTGCGGTTGTAAAAGGGTCATAAAGCCCACTCGGGAGAGGGGGGGTCTTTGTTTGTCTTTTTTGTCGTTGTACATATATTGTTAATAATCAAAATTGAACGAACTTGAACTTGGATTTTTCTAATCGGTTTATAACAGAGAAAATTCTTTGAATATGTACATTTTAACCAAAATTCTATTTTTTGGAGTGTCGGTTTCCTTTAACAAGCGTCGCTCATTACTTACAGTTGGATACCACAAACTGTTTGATCCAGGGTTCTTCTAATGGGAGTGTGACTACTACCTGCCTCAACCTCCCGCTGTTTAAATTCAAGCTTAATTTTTGCGTTAAAGATATTTGAGAAGAGTGACACTGGTTTGCAAAAAAAAAAAATTCGGCAAAAATTCAACGCTTGTTTTAAGGCAATTGAGTTAAGCAGATTAAAAATATGCAAATCGTTTGTCTCTATCACTCACCGTCTTAAGGTATCGGACATTAACCATTTCTATATGTTTAACATTGTATCGAGGCAAACATCTCGTAGACAAGTTACAGGAGATAAGATATAGCTGAATATAGTACTAATTAACATAAACTATATAGCATCATCTAGTTTCAAGTATAATTACAAATATAAATACATTGGTATAACACAAAGTTCCGTAATTTAAAGCTACTTTGGTTCGAATTTTTTAGCCGTAGGCTTGCATTTGCACTGAGATTTGGCACGCTACGCGGCGCTCCATCATGTTAACATTATACTTTAGGCCAATACTTTGATGAATATGTGCCAATCCCACAATTATTTCCTTTTCTAAGTTTTTGATCCTATCACCTTCCTGTAGCCTGAATTCTATCATATTTTTGTCATGTCAGCACGCATGCAACTCACATAATGTTGAAAGGTCCCATATTATAATTTGGGCCAATACTTTAAACAATATATGCCATCTCATTGATATTTCTTTATCTTTGTTTGTGATCCTATCACCCTTGTGTAGCCTGAATTCTATCATATTTTTGTCATGTCAGCACACATGCAGCTCATAATTTTTAATACCCATATTATACTTGGGGCTAATATTTTGAACAATATGTGTCATTCCATTGATATTTATTTATATTTGTTTGTGATCCTATCACCTTCATGTAGGCTGATTACTATCAGATTTTGTTCAGGTCAGCATACTTACAGCTCACGTAATTTTTCCTGGTCCCATATCATAAATTGGGCCAATATTTTAAATAAAATGAGCCATCCTACTGATATCTCTTTATGTTTATTTGAGATCCTATCACCTTCATGTAGCCTGATTTCTATTATATGTTCTATTGTATCCAGCACACCTGCAGCTCACATAATAACGACTGGTGTCACATTATACTTTAGATAATTTGTGCCATCCCACTGATATTTCTATGTGTGCATTTGTTATGAGTGATAAATATGGGTAATTTATCTTTCCTTTTGAATTCTTCTATTTTTAATTCAGTTATATTTGATCAACCAAGTAGTGCTGGTAAACAAGAGGCACACACATTTGACCCTCTCCTTGAATCTATGGTTAATTCTAGGTGCAATTATCACACAACCATTGATTATTGTGATAAAATTAAACCCTCGCTGTCTTTAAATAGTAGCTTCAATGTATTTTGTTTGAATGTGCGTGGGATAAGAGGTAAGTGGGATAGTCTGAAATCGTATTTGTGGTCTGATAGTTCTTGCGCTTTTGATGTAATTAATTAAAAAAAAAACTTTCCTAAAAATAAGTTTTTCAAAGAAAAGTAAAGGCCATTTTTTAAACTTAAGCTCAGCATACCCAAACTTTTGTTTGTAGTGATTTTTGTTCGTTTCAAGCTTGATTTGCATATTCAACTTAAGTTTCACTCGTTTTAAGATTTATTTATTCATTTACATAAATATCTATTGTATGTTTGTTTGCATTGATTGTTTATTTAATTTCTGTTCGTTTTAAGTTTCATTTATAACCTACTTCAATAGCAAAATATTTTTTTTTTTCGTTTTAAGCTTGATTTTCATATTCAATCTAAGCATTACTCGCTTTAAGATCTATTTATTCATTTATATTACTACTTGTTGTATGTTTTTTCCTATGATTGTTTATTTAATTTCTGTTCGTTTTGGGTTTCATTTATTCTTTAATAGTAATTTCTGGTCGTTTTGAGTCTGAATTTTAACAGGTATTTGTATCAGCTGAGCTTAACTTTAAAATGGCCTTTACTTTCCTTTGAAAAACTTATTTTTCGGAAAGTTCTTTTTTTATTAATTTTTGTTCGTTTTTGACTGCAAAAAGTTTCAAGTTTTAAAAAATTCCTTATTTCAAAATCATACTGTTTAAAAAAAATCAAATGTTCATCAAAGTATCAAAACTGGTATCAAAGTAACAATATCAAATTGAAAAAATGGGTTTGTGTCAACCTCGGAATTTTTATTATCTGATGTTTGAACTATTTTTAACAAAATGNCCCGGGTCATAAGTGCAGGTGGAGGAGGAAGAAGGCCCCTCGAATGTTCACGAAAGTTCTAGGGGTTCACGTGAAGAAGTTCACGAAAGTTCTAGTGGGGGGGCTAATTGCCCTTCGGTCTCTTTTGACTCTTTAAAAGTGAACTAGAACTTTCTATTTTCAATCAAATGAGCCCTCTCTGAAGTTTATACGAACATCCCTTCTATCAGAACCATATATACCCCAACAGTATAACTTAGAACGCCTGTCCCTGGGCCCTGGGGGTTGTGTCGACCCCGGAGATTTAATATCTGATGTTTCAACTATTTTTAACAAAATAGTCACCTCAAATTTCTACCGGATGGGTTTATCCATCCGATAAACCCAAGGGCATAGAAGGTGGGAGGAGCTAGTTGCCATCCGACCTTTTTTTATTCTGAAAACATGAACTAGAACCTTTAATTTCCATTCAAGTGAGCCCTCTCTGAAGTTCGTACGAGCATCCCTTTCATAAGAACCATATACAGCCCCAGGAAACAGCTTACAATGCCTGCCCCCCCGGCCCAGGGGGGTTGTGTCGACACCGGAGTATTTTTTTTCTCACACCTTTGAACTAGTCTGTATCCATTACTGTTTTCTTTTCCTACACCAAATTTACCTAGGCTAGGATACCATCTACCCCTATTTCTACCGACCTGGGCGTTAAAATTTCTTAGTAAAAACATCATATTTCTGCCTGGGACAGTCACTAGTATCTCCGTCAGTCGGTTCTACAGGGACATATACTACTTTAACTGATACCCTGAAATTTTTAGTCATAAAATGAGCAATTAGTACTCTATTATTAATACCTTCCCAGCCTAAACAAGATTTAGCAGCTTCCTTATTCATCATGAGCCCTACTCCCTGTCTATGTACCCCATCCTTCCTGCCTGAATAAACAAAATTCTATATCACCTAATTTCAGGCTTCCTGCCCTTGGGATATGAGTTTCCGAAACTCCTAATAAGTCCAGTTCAAATCGTCTGAATTCGTCATTCAAAATGTTGACACGATGGTCATTTTTTAACGTCGTAACATTCCAAGTTCCAAGTTTCATGTTCTTTAAATCATTGAAATTATTTTGACCTCAGGAAAAGCAATGATCCCGGATACCAGTGCAGGACGGGGATCACATATCTTCTCAAGTCTACACCGAAGTGCTTAAGCCGGCTTAGAACCGGACAGCAAGAAGTCCCTGGAACCTCCATGAATGAAGGCTTTGTGCAATCCTGGGCCAATCTTGGTCACAACATGGTTTTCAGCACTTGGCGATGCTATTCTAACAACAAGAGTCGAAATCCTGCACAGACAATCCCAAGCCTATTACCTCCGACTCATTATATATTCATGCCTACAAATATTATGCAACTACGGGGAGGCAGCCCATAGTAGATAAATTAGCTAGGAAGAGGTTTTTCCGCCCGAAGACGCCCTTCAAAACATACCAAGCCCAGAAGAATCATCCATTTATCAGAATCCCGTGCGAATGCTGTGTCGTTTACTAGGCTATAATTTCCTCAAGGGGCGCTACTCCTCAAGTGGTATTAGAATTGACCGCAAGGTCCCCAGTCTTGCAGGTACCCCGAAAGGNCTGCACTTATGACCCGGGTGAGGGTGCCCCAGTTCCTATTACGGACCCCCAGGGACGAGGTCCCCCCTTGGTCTGTCCCTCCTATGGAGGTACCCTAAATATTTGTAGGGCGTTCTCCTATCACCACCTGGGGACACGCTGAGTGGCCTGAGGGAGGCCAGGTAAGTATGCCTACCTGAAAATCATCTAACATTGCTAAGGATACCATATGCAAGTTGAGCTTATGCATCCTTGCTTCTTAAAACTAAAAGCTAGGCAGGCCTACCTGAAAATCATCTAACCTTGCTAAGGATAACAGATGCAAGTTGACCTTATGCATCCTTGCTTCTTAAAACTAAAAGCTGAGTAGACCTACCTGAAAATCATCTAACCTTGCTAAGGACAACAGATGCAAGTTGAGCTTATGCATCCTTGCTTCTTAAAACTAAAAGCTAAGTTGACCTACCTGAAAATCATCTAACCTTATTAAAGACAACAGATGCAAGTTGAGCTTATGCATCCTTGCTTCTTAAAATTAAAAGCTAAGTAGGTCTACCTGAAAACCATCTAACCTTGCTAAGGATAACAGATGCAAGTTGACCTTATGCATCCTTGCACCCAGTAGTAGTATATAAAATATATGCAAACATTTTTGCAATTACCAGTTTTTTGCTCTTTAAGGAATGTAATATAAACTTCTCCATGCATGAAAATCTTCAATTTTTCCTCTTAAGTGTTAGAAGTGTGACAACGTCATTGCAATACTGATGTATATAAAAATAATGTCACTCACATAATTTTTTTTTTTTCTAAAATTGAGGCTCTTAACGAATTCTCAAACTTTTGACCTATCTAGATCGTTTTTTTAGGCCAGAATATATCAGGATGCCAATTTTCCCGAAAAAATATGGAGCCGTTTTCGTGGAAAAATACATACATACATACATAAATAAATAATTATAATTATTACTTGTGATAGTCATTTTTTTTTCTGTGGTGGCGCAGTAGATTTCACCTTAGCTTGGTGATACGGGACCCAGAGATCGATCACGGCTGTAGCCACTGCAGGCCCGACGCAGGGGCCTTAGCAGTCAGAGAGTGTCGTTAATCTGATTACTTACTTTTCTTAAATACATCATACCTCAGAGAAACAACCTTTCAAAAGATACGAGTGTTATATTTCTTGTGAAAAGATGTGTGCTATATCATTGCATATATAAAGATGCAGTTTTTGACATAAATTGTATTCCATCTTAATGCTATCTTTTGTTACCTTCAAAGAGCCTGTTGATTTGAAAGTAAGCGTTGTAATGAGCCCTTAAACATCTCTACTAAATCCAACGAAAGATATTTAAAAGTATGTTTTTGTCGATACCTTGAAAACCTGACGTGACAGAGCAAAACGGTTTTCAGACTTGAAAGCAGTATGAAAAAAAGCATTTGCAAAAAGGTATAGACATAAAAATTAAAATGCAAATGAGTCCTTATAAATCTCTCTACGACGTTTCATGCAACAAAATCTATGATTTTTAATCCAACGAAAGTGGATTAAAAAACACGTTTTTGTCGACATCTTTTCAAAGCACAAAAAGCACATAGTTATAAAAATTGAATTGAAATGAGCCCTCTAGCATCTATCTATGAAATCCAACGAAAGGGTATTTTGAAATTTTGTAAAACAGTTTTCAGATTTATAATCAGCATGAAAAACTGCATCAGAAAAAGTAAATATCTTGTCAGATATTTACGGCTTGTTAATGTGTGAATCACCCCTAAAAGATAGACATTAAAATCTTTCTCAGGGGGGAGGGGGGCTTGGAAATGTGCAAAATTAATTTTGGGGTTCTAACTTTAGGGTTTTCAAGAGGAGTTCAATTTTCAAATTTCCCCCTTAAGGCTTAAATTCTTAAATTTTATTTCTTAAATAGTCCCCCCCCCCCATCCATTTCCCTTCTGTGAAGTTAAGCATGTTATAAACATTTATTGCTATAGAAAAGAATAAATCTTATAATTATGATGCACGAAAACATGGTTCTGATAAGAGCTAGTGGAGAATTATAATAGAAACTTTACTATCGCCTAAGGGAACTGCAATCTTTACCCAAAAAATCAGCGAAGAGATTATCGTGCAAGGTCCACAGGTACCTATGTCATTGCTTTTGCGGCTGTGTTTTTGCTCTGGAACTTTCGCACACACGGATATCCGCCCATATAATTTCTATACCTAAAGCAGAGGGCGATCCAACGACCGTGGGCACATATAGGCTTATTAGCCTCATCTTCTGTATTGGGAAAGTTTACGACAGCATTTCCAATCACACAAGTTATTAGTACCTGGAGTCAAATGACCTTCTAGGCGACCACCAATACGGATTTCGCCGGAAACACTCAACGCTCGACTGCCTAATGGCCCAGCACTAGGAGTAGATCAAACTTCTAGCAAAAGCATACGACATCAGGCTATTGTCATCCGACATCGCTAAAGCTTTCAACATAGTATGGCACCATGACCTACTAGAGAAACTTCACACGTATGGTATCCGCGGACGTCTGTTAAAAGTGATCGACAGCTTTCTTTCTGATGGTTCACTTCGGGTTGTTCTGAGGGGTTTACTCCCCGGGAATATCCAACAAGAGCAGGGGTACCCCTGGGCAGTGACTTACAACCTATACTTTTTATTCCCCACACGACTGACATAAGAGACAACTTTGCAAGTCTTCTGAATCACTTTTCCGACGACACCACGACTACCGTAGCCATCTTAAAACACAAAGTCCCAACCAAAGCCTCCCTGCACCTACAGACGGATCTTTTGATAATTGAAAAGTGGTCCAATGATGGTCAATTTCAACACATCGAAAACAAAGGAGCTTCTGATGTCCAGATAAAAAGTCCAATACATATAACCCAACTTCATCTATATGAATGAAGCTATAAAGAGAGTCGACGAGCTTCGTCTCCTCAGAATCCATTTATCCAAAGATTTCTCTTGAAAAACCCAGCTCGATCGGGTGATGACCTCCTGTGTAAGAAAGCTGGGGATCATTCTTCACTTTCTACTGCCTAGCTCGATCATCCCACTTTACGAGTCATCCATCGGACCCATCTCAGAATATTTATTTCCGTTGTACGCTGATACTTGGACAACGTTGCTGGCACCACTTCAAAAGATCAAGAATAGGGCTAATACGGCAGGTTCAGTCGTTCCCCATGATTTTCGTCATTCTTTTAGTAAAAGGTTCAATACAATATCGATGGCTGTAGCCGTATTGTGCACCTCACTGTCCAGCCAACAAAACAACACAAAAGCACACAACATGGTCCAATTATCTTAAGGTTGAGGCGCCAAGAACAGAGTAATGAAGAACAGCTCCATTGGACGTTGCACTAGCATTTGGAACGATCTTCTTGGGGATGTTATCCCTAAAAGTTTCTCTGTCGACTCCTTCAAATGAATATTCAAAAGTCAGTCATCAAAAACCTCGTAACGGAGCGATCTAGAATGCTAGCAGCATAACAGGTATTTTAATATACTTGACACTACAAATTCAGGAATAAAAGGGAAAAAAAGTTAGAATACGCGTAAGAAACGAATATGTATAACTTAGAACCTAAACTATATATCAATGCTCTATTCGAAGCTTCAAGCCCCTCCCACCCAACCAAAGAAAATTCCACTTATTTCACCTCTAATAGTTGCTGTGCACCTTTACATTAAATGTGCAATAATTAATGAAGCTTCAAATTAATCACCTCAGTCAAGTAAAGTTTAAAAAGAATTGCCTGTAACAACCGTCTATTTTGTGTGGAGAAAATCTTGAAAGGATGTAATACACTCAAGAAATAGTTTCAAACAGTTCGTGGTAACGAACTGTAAGTAAGGAGCGACCCGGCTCAATAGTAACTAAGACTCTAAAAAACAGATACCAGTAGATATCAGTAGATACATCAGCAGAATCGGATTTTTATGCTTATTTCAAATATTAAAGTTTCATAAAGTTTAGTCTTACCCATCAAAAGTTAAGAGCCTGAAAAAATTTGCCTTATTTTCGAAAAAAGGGAGAGACTCCCCCTAAGAGTGATAGAATTTTAATGAAAATCAAACTATCATATTCAGCGCATCAGAGAACTCTACTGTGGAGGTTTCGAGCTCCTACCAAAAAAAATGTGGAATTTTGCATTTTTTGCCAGAAGAAAGATCACGGATGCGTGTTTATTTGTTTGTATTTTTTTCCCAGGGGTTTATCGATCCAGTGGTCATAAAATATCCCGAGAGGGCTCATTCAAACGGATATTAAAAGTTCTAGTGCCCTTTTTAAGTGACCAATAAAATTGGAGGGCACGCTCATTTTTTTCCCAAAGTCACCCGATCAAAATTTTGAGATAGCCATTTTGTCCAGCATAAGTCAAAAACCTAATAAATATGTCTTTGAGGATGACTAAATCCCCCACAGTCCCCGAGGGAAGGGCTCCAAGTTATGAACTTTGCCCATTGTTTACATATAGTATTTGTTACTTCGAAGCATGCAGACGTTTTCGGGAGGGATTTTTTTCTGGTGGGGAGGGGGGTCAGAGGAGTAGCCTACGTGGGAGGATCTTTCCATGGAGGATATTGTCATGGGGGAAGGGACATTTCTATGACGGGGGCCGCCGGATTTCCCAGCATTATTTAAAAAAAAAACGTTCAGAAATTAAATTAAAAAACAACAAATTTTTATAACTGAAAGTAAGGAGCGACATTAAAACTTAAAACGAACAGAAATTATTCCGTATACGGAAGGGGCTGTCCCCTCCTCAACGCCTTGCTCTTTACGCTAAAGTTTTTTTTGTCTTAACAACTAGAGTAGTGAGAAAGAGTCAAACGTTAGCGTAAAGAGCAAGGCGTTGAGAAGGGGATAACCCCTTACATATACGGAATAATTTCAGTTCGTTTTAAGTTTTAATGTCGCTCCTTACTTTCAGTTAAAAAAACGTGTTTTTTTAATTTAATTACTTTAAGCGCACTGGCATCATGTTGAATGTAAATGTTAAAGTATTGCTTACAACATTGTAGAGTAGTTCCTGTGTTATGGAACACATCAATCCAGATTAACTGTTAACACAGACTAACCCAAAATTTAATGTTTACCTGTATGATGGTTTCTCCAACAGCTGCAAGAATATTCACGGTGGACAAAAGCATCCATCCATTACTAAGTTCTTCTGACGAGTCAATTTCTAAAAATTTTGAGATAGCATAGCTAGCTTCAGATGTTGATTGATTTGCAGCCCTTTTCCTTGTTTCATGTACCATCATTTTAGAGACAGATTCCGCAAATATTAAAATTTCAGGAAATTTTTCTTGCATCTCGGGCGAAGAAGTGCTTCCAAATACCTTAAAGACATAATCAGTAATAATTGTGATAATTGTGAGTTACGCCACAGGAGGTGGTCTACCGCGTATCTGGGTCGGGACATATTCAAAAGACACATAATGAACTCCAAAAATGAACTCTATCTAACGAGCAAAGTGACAAAAGTCTAAACTTTATTTCGTTAATTTCAAAAACAAAGCTTTTCTTCTGGAAGTAAAGAGCAAAGTAGAAGCTTAAAACGAACAAAAATTATTGCCCCGTCGATTACGCCAGATATGTCTACAAAACTGGCTAAAATAAACTGACTCGCGACATCTTCCAACATCTGTAGAATTTTAAAAATTGGCATATATAATTCTGAAAATTACAGTTTTACTAAAAACACAAAATTTGTAGAATTCTGAAAATCAAGGTTTTACTAAAAAACTCAAAACAGACGCAAGAGAAGGATGTTATCTTACGAGCAGAAAATTCTGTGGTTACCCTGTACAAAACAAAGACTGATTTCTAAGTCTCTTAATAACTGCAGTTACCATGACATTGATAACTTTTAGTATAGGCTACATTTTTAATTCTCAACAAAATTCAAGAAAGCTCAGTTTTCAGTAAAGTGCTAGTTTTTAGAATTCTACAGACATTGGAAAATATGCAGAGTTAGTTTATCTGAGCTAGTTTTGTAAATTTATCTTATGTAATCGGCGAAGCAATAATTTTTTTTGTTATAAGTTTAAAATAGGCCCTTTACTTCTGGAAGAGAAATTTTTTGCAAGTTTTTTTTTAATACAATAAAACCTAACAAAAAAACTTTATTTAACTTGGGCTATCGATCCAAAGAAGTGAGCATAATTTTTTTTATGGGCATCAAATATATGTTTTACTTTTGACACCCCTAAAATTTTCACGCATGATAAGTGCATCTTTGTCAGGTAAATAAAGAATATGAGGTCAGTGGCGTCAATTCACGGAAATTAGGATGGGGGAAGAATGTATTTTTCAAAATAGAAGGGGGGGGGGGTCATTTTCTCTGAAAATACAAAAAAAAACTTTTTCAATTAAAGTACCAAATAAAAGGTATTTTTCAAACCCTATGGTGGGGTCGGGGCAAAAAATCTTGGAGGGGGCAAAGACCCCCATCCCAATTGACACCACTATATGAGTTGTAGTCCATTATCGCTATCTTTAAGAATTTGCAGACAAATATTAATTATTTTCATCAAAAAGGGACTAAATAAATGACATTTTATTCAATCAATAGTTTTTTCCCAAAGCGCCTTTTATTTCAGTTTTCACTTACTAAGAAGGTAGGGAGAAAGAGTATACAAAAAGGAGAACTGTAAACCTCTGGTTAAGGACGTTCGACAAAAGAAATCACAATAACACAATCGTTATACTTCCCAGCCTTTCCACTACAGAAATGACACCAAATATGTCATATGGCAATATTCCACTTCAAGTTATAAGAGGACGAATTTGACGAATTTTTAAGAGGCAGTAGCTCTTAATAAAGCCAATGAATATTTCACTGTGATCTTGTGGTAGCCTGGTAAACCTAGTAGAAAAAAATTCAAACCTTAAAAACTACATGATAATTTAACAATTAGAGTAACATATTTTTTTTTTTTTTTTACTTACGGTTAATTACCATGATCTGTGTTTGCCAGTCTCTTTGACAGCATATTCATCTAAATCTAGCAAAAACACCCCTAGTCTTGCATTTTCAGACTCTGCCCAGCCATGATCAAGGCTTTCAACGATCATGGGTCTCGAATTTCAAGTTGATGGTAACAGCTTACAGTAGAAAAAAAGCCTATTACTTCGTTTTTTCAAGAGGGAGGCTAAAAACCTCCTGTTGAAGGTTTTTTATCATGAAAAACCGACTGGCTCTTTTAGAATTTGCATTCCCCAGTATTTTAACTCTCTACAGGCAGAAACGGAGGTTTTATGACAAAAATGGAAGAAAACAACACTCTGAAGTGGTTTGTCAAGACAAGGTGGGGGTCTCAAATCCTCCTGTTTAGGATTACTTTCTGTATAGCAATTTTCGGGAGTTATTAGCATCCCTCAAAAAGTAAAAACCCAAAAATACTTCTTTGGGGGGGGGGGGGTCTAAACTGTCTGAATAAAAATTTAGGGTCAAAGCTTTCACATTTTCAAAGTGAGTAAATTTAAATTTGAGTAAATCTGACTCTTAGCATATGCACCGCCCCATCCCATCCCCTACTGTTCGGGTCAGCATATGAATGCAATCTTTTACGCTTCACTCGACATATATACACCATAAGCGGAGCTATCAACCTGCAGTATCATAGGCAGCGCAATAGCGCTGCCTAAGTAAAGAACAATGTGGGCACAATGTATTATTTTTTTTTTACACCAGGACACTTCGTATCGAAGGAGTTGTCGTAGGAACTTCGGAAAGGGCTCATTTGATTAGAAACTGAATGGTCTAGTGCCCTTTTTTAATATTCAAAAGTGATTGAAGGGCAACTAACACCCCTCCAACGCCCACCATTTCCCCAAACACATTCAATCAAAATTTTGAGATAGTCAATTTGTTCAAAATAGTTGAAAGATCCGGAAATTATGTCTTTGAGGATAACAATCCCCCTACAGCGCTCAGGGCAAGGGTTGTAAGTTATGCCCTGGTGGCATATAAGGTTTTTATAGAAAGCGTTGTCGTAGAAACTTCAAAAAGGGCTCATTCGATTGGAAATTGAAAGGGATAGCGTCATTTTAATAGTCGAAAGTGATTGGAGGGCAACTAACCCCCCTCTCAAGTCCAACTTTCCCCAAACACATCCAATCAAAATTTTGATATAGGTATTTTGTTCAACGTAGTGTGGTAAAGCTTCTAATTTAGTCAATTTGGAATTTAGTAAAAATATATAAAGACGCAAATACAAAGTTTAGAAATACCACTTTTTATTAAGATAAGGAACATATCCTGCGAAGTTTCTGCTTAACGGGAAATTGAGAAATCACCACTTCCTAGATATTACGTGGGTTGGGTAAAGGAAGGTGTGGTTGATAAAAATGTATAAAAGATACATTTTATGGGAAGGGGTGGACTGATACTAACTTTATGCCGGACTGACCTCTGGTCCGTTGTTTTTAGAAATACCTTGGAATCTTGTCGGATCATTATAAGTGTCTGTATCTTATTATATATTATTGTAGTTTCTGAGACTTGTGGTCTACTTGGGACAGCCAGTCCCAGTAGAATATCTATATCTGGAATTATTATATGTTAATTGAATAAAAGTATTGTATTTTAGACAACCTCTCTACGATCTACCTTTAGCCCCTCGAAAATACCCAGTCGGTACGCCTCATTAGTCCGGTCATAGCCTAAGGCACGCTACCAAAGTTTAATTACCCTAGGGCCATAGTTTATCTCCCCTATAAAGGGAGAATAAAGGCATCTACGATAACATCACCCAAATACCATAAAAACAACATTACAACAGTAGTTGAACGGTCCGGAAATTATGCGTAGCAATAGTTGTAGTAGCAGTAGTAGCATTAGTAGTAGTATGCAAATAGCACCTTTTTTCAACATCGCCTTCAAAAAACGATGAAATTTTTAACTTCATACCATCAACCGGTCCTGAAGCATTGCTGATACGTCCTCTTGACAATCTATATGGGCATAGTGTGTTTCGATTTATTTCAATACAGTTACAATATTGCCCAAAATTTTCGTCTTAATACCCTTAGGTTAATTAGTTGTAGTAGTAACACCAGTAGATATAATATAGGAGTAGGAGTACAGTTAATAGTAGTAATAGTACAGGAGCTGTAGGAGTAGAAGCAATAGTATTATGATGCAAATAGTACTATGCATTAGTACTATGAGGCAAATTTGTCTTTTGGTTAGTTCAACATCCCCCACAACAAGCGTTGTAAGTTTTAATTTCCCACATGAAACTGGTTCTAAGATATTGCTGATATGCACTTTTGACAACCTGTATATGGATGTTAGGTTGTCATCCTTACAACAGAAATATTATCTGAAAAATTCACCTTCATACCTTCATAGATTGTGGATCTTGAGCTAGCCAGGAGACACTGTGTGTATTCATTTAATGCTGCTTCTACGGTTACTGTAACTAATAACAGTAACGGCATTAAGTTGAAACTTTTAGGGAACGTTTAGGAAGAGTTTCAATTAAACGAAAAATCGATATGCATGCAGGTATTAAACGGGCATATAAGCACTATAGGGCATATAAGGACATACGCAGTGATCCTTAATCATAGCAAGTAATATCATTGATATTTTAAAGGAGCTAATTTGATTAAAAATTAAAAGTTCTAGTGCCCTCTTAAGAGTCAAAAGTGATTAGAGGGCAATCAGCCATTCTCTTTTGCTCATAATTCCCCAGACACTTCCAATCAGATTTTTAAGACAGCCATTTTGTTCAGCATAGCTGAATGGTCTAGCAGCTATATCTCTACGGTTATTGGGTAGGTCAACCCCCTATTTGTTATGTAATTTTCCCATTACACTTAAAAACTAAATGTTGCTTTAAAATCAAATCAAAACACACTGTTTGTATGCTGGTTGCCAATAAGACATTCTAGCAATATACCAAGAACGACTGAGGGTATTAAGTTCAAATTTTCGGGGTTACTTCTATTACTACTTCTGCTCTTAAAATTTTACTAAATCAAAAGATTTAATTGCATCCAGGTTTCTTTCGGTAAATTCGTACTTTACTGAAAGAAAAAATGAATGTGCATTGTCAGTTTAGTATACATATACTAATATTTATTCCTTAAAATCTTAATTAATTTTTGATTTCTTAAAGTTATAAAAGTGAAAACATTTAAAAGATTTTTTCAGTAAAGTACAAATTATATTCTGGCTTTTAGAAAGCATAGGGGTTTTGAGCCCTACTCATATTAATTTCTGCTTGTTTTGAGTTTAAATCTGTTATTTATTTAAATTTTTGTTCGTTTTGGGTTTCATTTATTTATTGATACTGATTTGTGGAAGTCGTATGTTTGGTAGTTTATTTGATTCTATTTTTGTTCATTTTTGCTTTAATGGAGTTCTTTACTTTTTTTTTGAAAAACTTATTTTGTAGAAAAGTTTTTTTTAATTAATAAATATTACTGACTTAGTACAAGTGTGTTCCTCAGAAAGAAGAGAAGCTAGGGATACATTCTCCAATCGCATTAGCACTCACCTCTATCTCCCGACCGACGTCACTGTTTACTGCTTTATATAAGTTAACGAGGCCTCAGGTGAAACAACTCATTTTAATGAAGCTTAAGAATAATCGTATATATGTTTAGGGGCGCATGATGTATGCCCCACCGCAAGGCAAAATGGCCCTTGCAGCTTGGAGGCTATAAAAAATAGCTGTTCGATAGTTCTTGATTGACTGGCTATCTCTAGTTGTTTGTTGATAGCACATTCACTCTTTTCAGACCAAAATTGTTGTTCTGTACAACAAATGGCAGAAACAACCCTGTTATTGTTGCATAATCTCTCGTAACAAGGAGCTAGAAATTCCAATATATGTTACATTGGGCACTCATCTGAAATTTTACGACCACTGATTTCTATGATCACTCCAGGGGAACAAACAGCAGCAGCAAAAAATTAGACAAAATCAGGGACGATTACAAAAATACCTGCTTAAAGGTTCTCAGATACACTGAATTTGAAGAAGTACCGTAATTTTCAACAATATGATCTACCTTTTCGTGGAGTTCCTCTTTTTAAGAGGACTCCTATTTTTAAGCAAAAAATGTTTTAAGTAATCAGCAAGGGAGTAATCTGGAACTATTTTTTTTAATGTGATTAAAAATGTTTTATTCAATTATTTAGCAAATAATTTCCAAAAAATCAACTTTACTTAGCAATAAGGTTCATATTCCCAGTATTTAGGNAAAATCAACTTTACTTAGCAATAAGGTTCATATTCCCAGTATTTAGGTATAATCAGACAACAGAAATGTCTTTTTTGCCACCCTTAGAAAAATTCAATACACTGTTCAAGATTTGTTTCCTGAAAATGAAATTTTTTGGTGAATATTTTGCAATATCATTGGGACTGTTACCATCTCAACCTCTTTTTCTTTACAATAAAATCTAACTATTAATTAACTGAAAGCATTTTAGACTGTAAAAACTATAACCAGTTATGTTAATAAGAAGTGTTTTATTTTGAAATTGCCATCGAAACACTTAAATTGAAAACTTTACTGTTAAAGCAAATACAAATAAATAAACCATTCCATTATAAAGGCATTGCAAAAAAATATAAATGAATGTTCTATATTATTGCTGTTTTATTAAAACATTCATCCTTGAAGCAATGATAGAAAAAAAATCAAAATTTAGCATAAAGAGTCAGTAGATAAGCAAGTAATAGCCCCTCTTGTGTACAGGATAATTTTTGGTCCTTTAAGTTTTGATGTCACTATTAGCTTTCACTTCATTAAACTTGATTTTGTAGTTTAATTTTTCTTTGTTTTTAATGGTGTACTGATGGCATTTCAGGGAGTTTGCCTTCAGAACCATATCTTTTGTATATTTCTTTCTTTCTTGCTGGATTATCATAACCATTTTGACTTTCTATCTCACATGACGTTTTGGGACAATGGGACTCCAAGGTAACATGGCAAGGAAAGAACTTTGTTACCAAAAAACCCCAAACTCATAAAAAGGGGACTAGAGCTCATAGTTCTGCTTGATAGAGCCCTGGTCCAATATCCTATAACCAATTATTTGATAGCCTTTGAGATTGTGGTTTTAGGATGATACAGAAAAGAGATTAAGTCTGTCATTCAGGCAGGGTTACATCTACTATCAATGTCCAATACAAAAAGTTTTCAATAATAGTCATGCTTCTTCTAAAATTATAAATTAATCTTAGACCTAGAATTTGTGTATCTCGTTTATTTGCGTTAATTAGTCTTAGGTCTAGAATTTGTGTATCATGTTTATTTGCGTAATAAAAGGGAAGATCCATAGAATCCAAGAAAATGTTTGTATAAATGTCTAGCCAATCGAAACAAGTCATAACAATCGTCCTTTTCTGGAGAACTCACTGATGAATTTTTGATCCAAAATCACTGAATATCATTTACTTGATTTTGGTCGTTTTCCCTGAAAAGACATTGGAAAACCTGATATACCCTTGATCTAAACATCTCTAAGATCATCAGTCCAACAGTATACACCAAATATCTTTCTTCAAAAATGTATCTATGAATCTTTCTATACAAAGCAAGAAATTTTTCATACCTTGGGACCCTTGCCCTGGGGACTATATAGGTGGTGTTACCTTGGAGACATATTTTCTTTTTACATTTTGACCTTTCTGGCTGATTTGCTATCCCGAAATGTTAATACAATGACATGTTTGCCTGCAATGGGTTCCAAGGATAAAAAGAAGCATGGGAGTTGGCAAATTTGGCCTCTTATTGCTTTCTGCTCTTAAAAAGGGTGATAGAACTAGCAATTTCCCTTGGAACAGGAACTCTTCCCCATCCCATAAATTTCAAGACCACTGGTTTGATACATCTGAAATTGGTCTGATGCAGTTTTGAAACAAATAGATAAATAAAGTAAAAATAAATGTTGTACCGTGAGTAAAATTTGATATATTTAAAATACAAAAAATAAAATTCCTTTTTTCTAAAGATAATTCCTAAAGAAACTAAACGTCCCCTAATTGAGTTCAAATACCGTTTCCAAGAGTCTAAATTCTTAATCAGCATAAAGAAAAACTGCCTTTTAGTTCCAGCCAAAACTCGGCGCTAATCACGGGAGATGGTTTTGAATTTCGCCGAGAAGATTGGTAATAAAAAAAACTACTAAATACAATGTTTCACAGGAAGGCTAAGTTATAAGAGAGTGTGAAAATTAGAATCATCAGAAATATTTAAAACAAATTATTGGACGAACAGTCCGCATAATGTAGTGAGTTTGCGAACATAATTACAAAGTAGCGGCCCTTTCCACAGGACTTGGGCCAATCGTGAAAAAGGCTAGTAATTCGCAGGAGTTTTATTTGTGCGTGATATAGTGAAAAAAACTGTTTTTCGTTTCAATTATGGATTGTCTCTATTGCCATCAACATTATCTTTGAGAGCCAATTTATCCTTGCCTTAGTTGTTGTCATTTGAAGTGAACCACTGCTGTGCACCTAAATATGTAAGTCATAATAAAACTATTGCTTTTCTACTTGTGTTTATTTTATATGTCTGTATCTAGTCGCACGACAGATAATTAGTTTGCATACTTCCAAGGTAGCGCTCCCAGGGATCTGATTTCTACATACTATAACAGGTAATTGATTTCGAGATAACCCAAGGAAAGGAGGTTACATTTATATAATTACATATTTTATTTTCTCGCTTTCTGCGAGTGGCGCGATCGGTACACCGCTTTAAATCATAATATTACATATGGCGCAGTCCTTACCGCTATAAGTGGCGCTATTGGAGAACTTATAAGGTGTAAGTTCACAGCCTTAAAGCATAATATTACATTTGACGCGGTCAATCTTTATTACCACAATCTAAATTTTTATCGCTACAAATGGCACGGTCGGAAATTGTAGAAAATCATGCGAACTAATTAGGCTATAAACTTTGTAATTTAAATTTAATTATTGGAGAGATACAGACATATAAAACAAAAAAAGTGATTAGGCCTATAACCGTTAAGCTATTACAGGAAAACCCTTTAAAATATCTGATAGGAGATAATAGCCTCCCCCAAAATAGGTTAAGAAAAATAATAAATTTATTTTGAGTTATTCAAACGCAAAAAAATGTCAGAAGAACTAAGCGATTTATTAATGGCGCAAAAGTTGGTCGCGAAAAATATAGAAATAGCAAAGTATATCCCGCAGTACAATGGACGATCAGATATCGACGAATTTAATATCCAATTAGCCCAGTTTGTAGAATTAACCAAAACAGAGATAGAAACGTTAGTCGACATGCTTCTATTACGATTAAAAGGCCAGGCCTTAACCTTTCTAAAGCAAATTGAAAATACTATAGGTGATGACGCCAGCTTGCCAATAAATACGGTGGACAAATTGTTAACGGCATTTAAAGATAGATTTATGGAAACCAGTTCCACAAAAAAATTAAAACACGGAATAGTATGCTTTGACCATTCACAAAACATAAGAGAATATCTTGATAATATACGCATTTCAGTAGAGGCAAAATACAGAAAAGGTTCAGGAGAACTGTATGAAAAAGTCATACTAAATACCTTTTTGCAAGGGCTACCCCCAAAACTATATAGAATGGTAATATCCAAAAATATTCAGACGTTGGATCTTGCAATTCAGGAGGTGGATCGATTGATCGAAATTGATACGATTGTGGCTAATCACAGTAAAGCAAAAATAAATAGCCTAGGCGATTCAAACGCGAGCCTAACCTTCAAGGGCGATCAGGCGTCTCCCAGTTTCTTTTCAAGGGATAACTCCCCAGTGCCACAAAGAAATAAAACGCAAGAGCCCGCTAGGCAGAAAAGAGTACGTTTTCAGCCTGTCAAGCAATTTAGTTATGAAAATAACCCTACAATAATAATATGCTATATTTGTAATCGACCTGGGCACATCGCGAGGGAGTGCCGTTATGTACTCAATCGCACACCAAGAATTGCTGTCGGTAGTACGCAAAATTATGGCAACCATTTGTTCGGAAGAACAAATTTTAGCGCCAGTGGTGCACTAGGCTAAAGCCAGGGAAGATTGCGGCAATCAGTACCTTACAACGCGTACCAACCAAATTTGTACAATCCTCCCCCCAATAGACAAATTAGTTACCGATTTGAAAACCCAAATATTCGCCAAAGCCAAAATAATGCGAGAATGCTATATAGAAATCACGAAAACTTGCCGACGGGAAATGAAAATTTTTCAGGCCGACGGCATATAGTTAATTGGCCGACGGGAAATGAAAATTTTGCAAGCCAACGGCATTGGCAGTCAGCGCCAGCAAGCGGCACTGACGCAAGACATCCAAGTTACCGTTATGATAAATGGCGAAGGCAGACAGATGTAAATCAATTAGATATGCCTACGGAATCTCATATGTCTGAATATCTATTGCAGGCACCGACGCATGAAATAAATCCTCAGGGAAACGTTTCAGGCCCCTCAGAAATATAAATTGGACCCAGAGGGCGCCTAAAATGCCTTATAGGTCCAAACTGATAGTAGTACCGTCTTGTAGTGATAGTATTAACAAGTTACCTATATTTAATGATTTTTGTGTAGCAAACGTTTACTATAAGGCTTTGATTGACAGTAGTGCCACGGTTAATATCATAAGCTCATGCGTATTTAATGTTGCCTCCGCATATTAGGCAACAAAGAAATTTTAATAATCCCAATTTAACTAGCGTGACAGGGCATAAATTGGATGCAAGAGGTTCAATTCGCCTGGACGTAAAAAGGGATAATAGAATTTTTCCGACGAATTTTATAATATGCGATAACTTTCCGTATGAAGCCATTATCGGCACAAATTTTTTAAGGTCTAATAGAGTACTATTAGACGTAGCGAACGAAAGGCTTGTCTACCCGGCTAAGGTAGGGGAAGGAATTTCTACCTTAAGAAATCGTAACAGAGGTTACGAAGACAACGTAACAGTAAATAAAATTTCTGGCGGTATAATGTCACAATCTTTTGAACCTCATGTCTCGCAAGGAGAACATGGCATAAGCAGAAATTCGTTCAATTATTCTGAGAGACATCGCAGAGATGAAGTAAATTTAAGTAATAAGTGGATTGAATCTGCGAAAATAAAAATAGGAGATATGCGACAGTATAAATCAAACGAAATTAAGAAAATAGCGGAATTATGGAAAAACATAGTAAAACCCAACGTGACGCTGCAAGATGCCGCAATGGCGCAACATAGCGCCAGTATGAATCTAATAGACAATGAAAATAAAGAGAACTATTACGGAATCGCGATAAAGAAAACAAAAGTCCCTCCTAAAACGATGCAAAAAATTCAAATGTCATAGATGATTGAACCAGTGGATAGCAAATCCCAAATATGGCTCGCGATCCCGTCAAATGAAATTCCCGAAAATCTGCTATGCGAAGAACAGATCATATCTTACGACAAAGGAGAAGGTTTTATTTGGGTAACTAATAACCACGAAAATGATACAATTACAATAAAAAAGGGGACGTGTTTAGTTCAAATCCAAGTTTTATCGGAGAATGATTTAAATAGATGGGAAAATTCTAAAAGAAACCTAGTTAACGGCATTAAAACCTTAATTAAAAAATACCCTCGAACTAAATCGCAATTCTTAAACAAATTTAATATGGATCATATTACGGACTTAGATCTTAAGAAAAAATTATGCGAATTATTATGGAATTTTAAAGATGTATTTTCCGCATCTGAAGATGACATCGGACTGATACCANCGCATAATTTTTTCTTAAGATCTAAGTCCGTAATATGATCCATATTACGGACTTAGATCTTAAGAAAAAATTATGCGAATTATTATGGAATTTTAAAGATGTATTTTCCGCATCTGAAGATGACATCGGACTGATACCATTTTATGAACATTCAATTTTAACGACTGGGAATCCTGTAGCAAAACAACCATATCGTGTGCCGTATAAGCACAAAGAGTGGTTAAAAAACAAAATCCATGAATTAGAAAAAAATGAAATTACACGTCCAAGTATAAGTCCGTATAGTGCACCAGTGATCTTGGTGCCAAAAAAGAATGGTGATCTTAGATTTGTAGTAGATTATAGAGCCCTTAACAAACAAGTAGTTAGCGATAAATTTCCTTTACCAAGAATAGATGAAATTCTTGACTCTATTTCAAGCAAAAACAAAATTTTTACTTCTTTGGATCTTACCCAAGGCTACCACCAAGTGAAAATAGCCGAAAAAGATGTCCATAAAACTGCATTTTCAACAGCTGAATGTGGTTCATATGAATACTTAAGAGTACCTTTTGCACTTAAAACAAGTTCAAGCGCGCTATGTAGACCCTTATTACATCTATTAAGAGGATTAAAGAATATCATTCATTTTGTTGATGATGTCATATGCGTGGGAGAAAACGCTGAACAATACTTAGCAACATTAGCTAAGGTGTTCGAGAAATTCAGACAGAGTAACTTAAAATGCCGGCCCAAAAAAGTAAATCTATTTCAACCAAAAATTAAATTTTTAGGAGTAGTAGCGACACAAGGAGAGATATCCCCAGACCCCGAAAAAATAAAATGTCTTGAAAACCTCAAACCCCCTAGAACTATGAAAGAATTAAGAGGAATTTTAGGTCTTACTGGCTACTTTAGGAAATTCGTGCGCAATTACGCCCAAATTGCGAAACCCCTCACAGAGTTAACTAAAGGTAACTCCTAAAATGTTACCTGGTCCCAGGAAGCTCAAACTTCCCTAGACCGTCTCAAAAAAGCACTCACTTCTGAACCAATATTATCACTACCTAATTTCGAAAACGGACAAGTTGTGGTCACAACCGATGCTAGTTCAAAGGGCATTGGAGCTATTCTTTCGCAAATAATCCCGGTAGAAAACCCTAATCCTCTAGAGGGAACGCCTAAACAAAAAAAATAGAAAAAGTTATATGCTATTCGAGTAGAACTTTATGAAAAGGCGAAAGTAGTTATTCCGCCACAAAATTAGAATTATTATCTATAATCCACCACTTGGACAAATTTAGACACTATTTAATTGGCAGAAAATTTATACTACGATCAGACCATAAAAGCTTGCAGTACCTGCGCACATTTAAAAACCCCACGGGAATTCTAGCTAGATGGATTATGAAAATCCAAGATCTAGATTACGAAATTGAATATTTAAAAGGTAAACAAAATGCAGCTTGTGACTTTTTGAGTAGATACCCAGAAAATATTCCGTCGGAAGCTGAGGAAAATGAAGTTAACGCTATCAATGCTAAGAGCAAACATGAATGTAAGAAAAACAAAGTCAAAGACAAAGTAAAAGAAAATAAGGTTAACTATTGTCCCCTGTCTTTAGAAAATATAAAAAGAAAGCAAAAAAAGGACGAAGTGTGTGTAGCACTTATTAATTATTTTGTGAATGATGATGCGTTACCAGATAAATTCAAAACTCTTAGAAAAGAGATAGATAATTTTTATTATGATCTTGATGAAGAAATACTATGTAGAATCGTGACCGCTGAAGCAAATAGAAACCAAACCTCACTAATACCTGTATTACCCCAAAACTTAATAACACCAGCATTTGAATATTTTCTTTCAGATATAGGTGGACACTTAGGAGTAACAAAAACTTTCCATAAATTAAAAAAATATTTTTACGTGCCGTCGGGAATAACAAAACTTAAAGTGTTTGTAAGTGCATGCTAAGCGTGTAACTTAAGAAAAAACCCCCAAGCTTATCCTAATCCTCCAATGCGAAGAGTCCCGGTAGCGAGATCCCCCTTCGATATTGTCTCATTTGACTTATATGGAACAAGTGGAGGCTTGCCTGTTTCCAACAGAGGCCATACTTGTATTCTTTCAGTTATAGATCACTTTTCTGGATTTACCTTTGCAAAAGCATTAAAAAGTCAAGGCGCTTACGCCACAAGTAAAGCGTTAGCGAAATTATTTTTAAAATTTGGCATTCCAAATAAGGTTTTAAGTGACAACAGAAGCAATTTTTTTTCAAAAGTAACAAAAGACTTAATGAGTTTTCTTAATATAGAGAAATTGGTGACATTTCCGTATCATCCACAAGCTAATGGTAAAATAGAAAATAGGCATAAAATATTTTCGAACGGATTAAGCATTTATACAAAAGACAATAGGAACAATTGGGATCAATTCTTACCTTATTTAACTAACGTAATCAATACTGCTTATTCAGAAACAACCCAAGACAATCCATTTTATTTACTTTTTGGTCGTGATTTTAGAATCCCGTATGATGAGATTATTGAATCTCGGCAGTATTACAATAACTCATAGGATTACAAACAAGAATTCATAAATAGGATGAGGAAAACTTATAAGATAGTTAGGCAAGAGTTGGAAAAATGTAAAATAAACCAAGAGCTAAAAAACCAACCCAAAGTCAAGGGGAGCATAGATTTCAAAATAGGAGATTGCGTCTACCTAAAGAACGAGGCAAAGACGGAAGGCAAAAAACTTTCCAACAAATATTCTGGACCGTACTGAATAGTCAAAAAGCACGATAACGATTATACTTTTAAAATGGAGAACCCCGATAGTGGAAGAACTTACAAGGCGCATGTTAGCCGAATAAAAAGAGCAAAATTTCCAGAGAAATGGGTATCACGTCCCTCCTCTACTGATTCGTCAGATGCAGAAAATGAGCCCCCTAAATCAAGATTGGCAGAGCTAAAACCCTTTAATTTCAAGCAAGACTATTTCGAGGATGAGAGTGATGAGGAAAACTTTGAAGAATTTTTAGCTATGAAAAATCTAGTTATTCCCAAGATAAAATCACTAGTACGAGAGAGATTAAAAACGCCAAAAGATCCAAATAGTTCATCATCGGAGAGCGCAGGAGAATTAGATTATACGATATCTCCAAAAACCCAATTTTTCCCTGATGGAATTTCGACCCCTTGTCCCCCCAAAAGATTTCCAGACGATATGGTTTCCCCTGCAACACCAATAGAAAGGCCCCTGTCATTGCAGGAAGAATTGAACAGAGCTGTAGAAACTCCGGGTACTACCGTAAAGAAAACTCCTCCCAAAGATTCAACTAAAACAAATCTGCGAGAAGCTATGGATTTCATAAATTTCCCAATAAAAATGAGTCAAAGTACATTGTCTAAAAATAAAACTCCTAAGGATGACCAGCAAGGACAATATCCTGATATAACTGTGTCCAAGGTCAAAACCTAAACAATGGACTTCATGGAGGGAAACACTAGTGCAAAGAATGCCCCACCCCCCTGAAGACATAGCATTTAAACAGTGGAGGAACCCCGCAAAAACTCTTTATTCCTCTCAAAGCTCTCAAGAATCCTTCAAATCTCCCGAGTTGAAAACTCAAAGAGAAGACTTAGAGAATAAACCTTCTACTTCCAGAGGAGTAGAAATTTACGAAGGAAGGGGAGGTGATACCTCAAAAATGCGAGATGCAACTTCTAAAACTTATAATACAGAATCATCGGAAACCAGTTCCGAAGAGTCTGACGGCGAATCAGACCTTATAGTAGTTAAAGAAATAGTGACATCAAAACCGACTTCAGCAGCCGCACACGCGAAGGAAACAAAATTAAAAGGGCAAGAATTTTTGAAAAAACAATACAAAAAGTTTGATCTTATTTTGCTAGAAAAACCGAAAAACAAAAAACCGCAAGAAGTCGAGGAGAAAGTAACGACACAATCGGGTAGAACGGTTAAATAACCCAATAGATGGAATTACACTTAATCAGTATAGGATTAAAATATTTTTATGGATAGACATCACAAAGTAATAATAGCTTAAAAAATTTTAGCTCACAAGTAAAAATCATAAAACTATAAAAATGCTGTAGAAAAATTTCGTTCAACATATATCAAGGCTTCGCATGAATTAAAACCGTCATGATACGGTCTGTTCAACATATATCAGTTCCCGAAAAAAAATCCTAATTAAAAAGTCACATTGCATATAATTAATTCGAATTATTTCCTTTAATATAAAAAAGTCTAACCGTACCATTCCAGTACGATGTATCCAGTCCAGCTGAAAGAAGCCGCGATAGGAAGTACTAAGCGAGAAATATTCATACACCTTAGAAATGATCTTTGTTTATTTTCTGTTCCAAGAGAAACTGTTGGAACTTTGTCTTGTTACAATAATACAGAAAGAAAAGGCCCAAGTTACAAAACAGAATTACTGTTACAAAATTTGGGTACGATAACCATAAAACAAGGATGTCGACTTGTAACTAAAGAGTCAACTGTTCGAACGCCGTTAATTACCACGAGCACAAAGATAATAAGTCCCAAAATAACCAACTTCAAGGCAATTAACCTGTCGTACACTATTCCCAATATAGAAAACGAGGAAGTGAAAACCTCAATATGGTCCAAAATAGAAAAGAATAAAGGGACATTAAGCCTTACAAAAATAAGAGAAGCATTAGATTCCCAGATCCCCCTATTTACAGATAAAGACCAGAGATTAACGTATGTGGATAATAGATACGGATTGTTCTCAACCAATTTCTAGTGGAACATACTACTGACCGTATGTTTCGTATTCGCGACTTCCCTGACCATAAGAACCTTATTGACTTTTAATTATGGAAAAATCCTGAGACTAAGAAGGCGAAAACCAAGAGAAGAACACGGGGAAACGGCTGAAATGCAGAAGTTAAACCCAGAACCCCACGAGAACGTCTAAGCCAAGAAAAAGGGAAGACATTAGAAAACAAGTGGGTATAGAGGTCTCCACTCGTCCTTGCTATTTCTTGTTCCCTCATTGTAAGGTTGTTTACGTAAAACCGTGTGGCTATGACGCTGCAACATGCGTTTCTTAAACAGCACGGACGTGCGTGAACAATTCAGGCATGAAATATGTTGTAAAATTAGACCTCAAACTTAATAATGTAGCGTAATTTATGTCTAAATGGTTATTTTAAATCTAATACAGAATTAAATGAGTGCTGAGAAAGATTATGTTAAATTGTGTGTAATAAAGTATGCCGAGGAAAATAAAAAGGGACATTACTTAAAGTTAAGAGAAGTAATCTCTTATATAAGAGAAATAACAATGCCAGTTTGTTAAAAACAATATATGCATATTAACATTGGCATATGCTTGATATTACCTTGTAGTATAACGTTAACCATTTATTGTAACCAATCATATTGCTTATTATGTATTATGACCATTTGTTTTAAAGAACGTGTGATTCTGCCTCGTTGTTTTTATTACAGGAAGTGGATCAACATATTGGAAATCGATCATTACAATGCGTAGTCCAGTGCAGATACAACCTAGTAGCATCTATTTTCATCATACCTCAACCAACGAAGAGTACTCACCATACACTCCAGGCAATTTTCATCCCAGCTTCGTCTACGAAAATAATAGTTACCTTTGATCGTTGTTTCCTCGACCACGAACCATATTACGTATCAGGTAACATTATATTTGAATCTCAGTATCCAGTGCATTATCGAACTATATAATCACATAAATCCTGAGAACCCCATCGACCAGTACAAGATATAAGTACCTAAATATCACCCATGATAATCCTTATGGACACATGAACCATTGGACTGTATAGTTATGATATTTGATGGTCTCAAAAAATATTTATATGACGCAGAGTCACGCGTCGAATCCCTTTCAACCATCTCTCGGAATCCATCCTATCCCCTCTGTGTGGAAAGTTCATATCTGTTATCCCATAAATGTTACGAGATAATTTCTGAAAAATGGACCTGGAAACCAACCATTGAATTACAGAAACCAAAATTAACCCCAGTGACTAACCCCTCAGTGACAATATACCCCTCCCACAAGTTAAAGACAATATGTTGAAGGAGTCACTATAGTTTGATGTCGACCTGTTCCAAATCCAAACTTCAATTCCCCCGTGATTAATCTAGGAACCACCGCAAAGGTTAATAGACGCAAGCCATGCACTAACAATTTTATAAGAGAACTGTGATCCCTAAGTGCACGAATGAACAATTTTATACGAGAAATACATTCTCTATGCGCCTTAAAATATCCCAAAAATGATATGCTGAGAAGAAAATGAACGCACTCCCAGTGTTCGACCCCTTAATGATAAGGCACCCTATGAACTATCAAAAAGCAGGTGAGAATGAACTCTGATAGCATATTCCTACACCTGTAGTTGGGAGCATCATTTCCCAGTTGACAATTAGAGAAAGCTTGTCGTGTGAACACAATCATGCTCGAACTGTTCCATGAAGAAACTATATTGTAAGTGCTTTAAAAATTTTGCCAAGACGAAAGGAGTGAAGGACCATAATTTACAACAGAAGGATCGAGTACGCTAAAGAGACTCGAAGGTGATGAAATAGGTGTGAATTTACATACGTTACATCTTAATAACTTCAATAACTCAAAAATTCCAATATCCTATCATTACTGTTACGTAGCAAACATCCCAGTGAAAGTGTGCTAATGTTACCAGTGAACGTGGTAAACCCAATATAGTGTGTTTTAAATCGTTCTGGTATATAGTGTTAGATGTTCAGATAGAGTTAGGTGTAGCGTTGTCGTACTATTCATTTAATGTAGCGTAGATAGGAAGCAGTGTGCCCTATAGGCAGCAAAATCAAAAAGACTTGTAAAAGGTGAATCCTCAAAAAAAAAAAATTTATGTAAAGGTAGAATAGCCCCAACCTTGTTGGAAATGTAAAAGTCATCAGTGTTAAATGTAGAAAAAAAAATCTTTAGTATAGTAGCTAGGCTAGAACCATGAATAATCTTAGTCCGGTAGATGAATTTTAGATAGGGATCTAGAATAAAATAAGAAAAGTAATAGAAAAAATTTTTAGCACTCCTGATTAAGCTTATATAAAAGTATAAAATAATACAATGTCAATTTAAATTACGTAGGACCAATAGTAAATAAATCGCGAATATTTCAAAAACCCAAGGGCAAGCAAGTCCTAATGACGGGACGTCATTAAATAATGGGAAGGGTAATATGTACCGTGAGTAAAAGGTGATATATTTAAAATACAAAAAATAAAATTGCTTTTTTCTAAAGATAATTCCGACAGAAATTAAACGTCCCCTAATTGAGTTCAAATACCGTTTCCAAGAGTCTAAATTCTTAATCAGCATAAAGAAAAACTGCCTTTTAGTTCCCGCCAAAACTCGGCGCTAATCACGGGAGACGGTTTTGAATTTCGCCGAGAAGATTGGTAATAAAAAAACTACTAAATACAATGTTTCGCAGGAAGTCTAAGTTATAAGAGAGTGTGAACGTTAGAATAATCAGAAATATTTAAAACAAATTATTGGACGAACAGTCCGCATAATGTAGTGAGTTTGCGAACATAATTACAAAGTAGCGGCCCCCTCCACAGGACTTGGGCCAATCGTGAAAAAAGCTAGTAATGCGCAGGAGTTTTATTTGTACGTGATATAGTGAAAAAAAAAATGTTTTTCGTTTCAATTATGGATTGTCTCTATTGCCATCAACATTATCTTTGAGAGCTAATTCATCCTTGCCTTTGTTGTTGTCATTTGAAGTGAACCACTGCTGTACACCTAAATATGTAAGTCATAATAAAACTATTGCTTTTCTACTTGTGTTTATTTTATATGTCTGTATCTAGTCGCACGACAGATAATTAGTTCGCATACTTCCAAGGTAGCGCTCCCAGGGACCTGATTTCTACATATTATAACAGGTAATTGATTTCGAGATAACCCAAAGAAAGGAGGTTACATTTATATAATTACATATTTTATTTTCTCGCTTTCTGCGAGTGGCGCGATTGGTACACCGCTTTAAATCATAATATTACATATGGCACAGGCCTTACCGCTATAAGTGGCGCTATAGGAGAACTTATAAGATGTAAGTTCACAGCCTTAAAGCATAATATTACATTTGACGCGGTTAATCTTTATCACCACAATTAACATATAGCCACAAAAGTTTATCGCTACAATATGTGCCCAGAACATACAAAATGTAGAATTTTGCACGTTTGTACTTAGGGCGTTCAAAATTCTGTGTCCAGTTCATGGGCATCCAAAATTTAGAGGTCCAACTTTTGTCAGGATTGGATCCCTTTTGGATTGTGTTCCCTTCCCCCATCTTCTAAAATTATGCACCTTAATTACTGTTAATAACTGTCTATGGGTACCTTTAACCTTAATAATTTTTATTTGTTTGAAATAAGCATAAAATAGAGACTTGTCTGATACATATGATGTTTTCTAACTTGCTTTTTTAGACTTTTGGTTACTATTGGCAGGGGTCATTCTTTACTTACTGTTCCTTGCTAAGAACTGTTTGACTAAATTAGAAAATCAACAAAAGAATCCTTACTCTGCAAAAAAGAGGCAGCATGCTATAAAGTTTGCCATTTCGTTCTTCATCACTTATAGTTTGACAACAATTGGCAAAGTCCCCAAATAGTTTTCTTAAGTGCATAAGACTTAACGCAGCATGTTGAGACTGAGAACTAGCAAGCTTGAGGTCTTCATCATTCAAATCACTAGGACTTGAATTCATAAACTCTCCTCCCTGACCAGATGTCCCACTAAGAAGCCTTCTCATTGCATTCATGTTCTAGACATGATTAAAAATGTAATAGACCTGAAAAAACAAATTTGAAAAATAAATTGAGATTTATGTTAGGAGTGTATCATAAAAGATTTCTATCTCTTTGAATACTCAGTATATTATTAACAAGCAGGCAGTAAAAGTATATCATTTCTAAATTATAGGTAACCTGTCTGGCTTAAAGTAATGTATACAGCAATAAAATGTCTCCCTTTCAACCATAAATTATAAAAGATAGGTCAGAACACTAGGAGGGGAGGGTGTAAATAAGCAAAATGCATCTAAAGGCCATAATTTTTAGTTTTTCTAAGGAAATTCTACTTACTCCTTCCCACTACCCCTACCTGTCCTTTTTTCAAAGACATACAGATATATTTATGAGTTGGAGTAGGTGATCTATCCAACAAATACAATACACTTTGTTCCATGAATCTCGCTTAGTTTAGTAGTCAATGATAATTTCACATAAGGAAAAATTATTACTGAAATGCAAGGTATTTGCATTCAAAATCAATTCCTTGTAGCATGTCAGTTTGGAGCACATAAAGCTCTAATAAATGTATAAAATAGGTTCTACCTTTCCAATTGAAAAAAAGGTATGAAAAAGGTTCTACCTGATTATGGATAGGAGTGCTGTTGAACAAAGCTTCAGAAAAGTTAAATTTTATCAACAATAAAACCAAGTAGACCCTTGAAGCCACTTAGATATTTGAACAGTTATATTAGTTCACAAATCTTCTAACAATAAGCCCTCTAGATTCAAAAAGCCTGCAATATTTTTCCACATGTGGACCTCTCTAAGTAAAAAGTAATATCTACAAATAATTTTTGGGTTTCACTTATTATAAGGGATACATATGTATCCCTCTTTTAGTAATGAACACTGCTTTGCAGCATAAAACCAATGAATTATTTTAACACAATATAAAAAAAAAAGAAATAGCAAGCAAGTAACTAATGTCTCTTATATCAGCTGACTCTTCAACAGTTAGAGCAAAATTAAGAGCCTTAACTTTGTCCTGAACATTCAGTATTTCCATGAAAATTTTAAATTTTCTAACCACCCAGCATAATTAAAGAGAGGGATTCTGTCCAATTCTCCTCTAGCCTCTTTGCTAAACATGCATCTCACCATTGTTTTACAAGCTGGAAGAATGACAATTTGGGAAAGTGTATGAGATTTAAATATGACGCTATTACTGTTGCTTCTTCATGTGATGCTAATTTACTTACTTAATTTTAATTGCAGCATGACACAAGCTTCATCACCTGGTGCTTAGAAATTGAAAAAAAAACTTTTTTTTAGCCACATGGATTCATCTTTGGTCATTGAGGTGATAATCTGCAACTATGGCAAGTCACATCTTCTTCCATGTTGGCAAAAGCCACACAGGCCTCCAGGTCGTTCTTACCCAGGGGCTCCACATTGTTTTTGATAATGGTTAGTAAGATTTTGTGCCAGCTGCAGATAGGGCAGTGGTCAAAATGTTCAACTGTTGGGACACACACCAAAAAAGTGAACCAGCATTTCTTTATGATGTCTACTATATTCCTTTCTTCAATGCATTGCTTTCCAATCTCTTTATTTGAGGCCTTATCAATAAGTTGGACACCCAAGGTTCTGTGTAGGCATCCATGGTCAAAGATTCTCAAATTCTTCAGCATCAATGGCTTTTATGATCCAAGTTTGTCTTCCATATAATAGTGCTGACCTCACCATTCCTACATAAATTTGGATTTTGATGCAGGATCTGGTGTTTTTGTCACAGTAATTTACTCAAACTAAGGATGCTGTTCTAAGTGCATCCTCAATTTAAAGCTGCCATGTATGTCAACTGATGATTCCAGATGCCTGAAGCTCTGTTCTCTTATGATTTTTATTGAATTAAAGGGAATTCTCAGGATTCTAGCTGTACTGAAGTGGTTTGTCATGCCTTTAGTTTTGACTGTGCTAATCGTGAGATCAAGGACTCTAATCTTACTTAGAGTCCTCTAAGTAAGATTAGAGTCTAATCTAAGATTATAATCTAATCTTAGATTAGAGTCTAATTAAACTCTAATCTGGCAGTTTCTTTGGTATGCTATAACATTAACTCTAATGTTTTGGAGTTAAACCTTGTATCTTTCTGCATAGATTACTGTTCTTTAGCCCATCATTGTTTTAAGATCTTACAACTCACTGATAATAGCAAAAAGTGTAAAGAATGCCATTTTTCTGCCAAACAGGACAATGATGAGAGAACTTTGATGATATGTTTATCATTATTTTTAAACCACCAATCAGAGCAGAGTGATGAAAGACATTTGCATAAAAAAAGCATAAGGAGTAAGATTAGAGTCTTAAGATTTCCCTCAAAATTGTTCTATGATGAAAGATGTAAGATTTAGCACAATGATGAGCAAAAGAATGGCCTTCTTAGTTCATTCATATGATTTCAGATTTTTCTCTCGTGTTAGCTTCTGAGTTATAAAAGGACTAGGCTAGTTTAATAATTTAGAAAAGCTTTGAGTTCAGTAAACATCTCACTGTTTTAACGTATCACAGCTCCTAATTAAGATAGATACATAAAATTTCTTTCAAATTATAGCTTCTAAAGTATAAAGAACATAAAAAAGAAAACACTTTTGAACCATGGCTACATCTTAGGTCTGTTCATTAATGAAAACCAGGATTTCCTATGATTTTTATTTGGTTAATACACAACTATTAATATCTTTCTTGTTGCATTAAAATATAAATGTTTTTACTTTTATAACTTTAATAAATCAAATAATTTTAACATTTTGATTACTATATATCAGTATATGTATATTAAACTGACAATGCACATTCATTTGTATTTTTTCAGTAAAGTGCAAATTTTGTTCTGGCCTTGGGAAGGCATAGGGGTTTTGCACCCAACTTATGTTAATTTCTGCCTGTTTTGAGTTTGACTCGGTTATTTTTTATAATTTCTGTTCGTTTTGGGTTTCATTTATTTATCGATGCTGATTTGTGGTAGTTTCCAGCTTGGTAGATTATTCGATTTTATTTTTGCTCATTTTTTGTTTAATGGAGTTCTTTACTTTTCTTTGAAAAACTCATTTTGGGGAAAAAGTTTTTTTTAATTAATTTCTGTTTGTTTTATGTTGACATAGTCTTTTCAGGGGAAAAGAAAATAACACTTTAAGTCTTTTCTCTTTTTAAGACTTTATAATTTGGCCTGCTATTTGTATGCTGGAGAAAAATTTTCAGCAATTTTTAACAACATACACCATTTTAAAAATCTGGACACAAATAGTACTGTTTAACTTAGTTTCATACCTCCTCTAGTTGACCTGAAATGGGAAACTTGATACCATTGGCAAAAAAATCTGTTTACTCTCTTTGATAGCTTGGATGCAATTACACTATTTTGATTTGGTTGAATTTTAAGAGCAGAAGCAACCTCGAAAGTTTGAACATAATACCCTCAGTCGTTCTTGGGATACTGCTGAGATGCCTTATTGGGAATTAGCATTATCACAGTGCATTTTGATAGAATCTTAAGGCAACATTTAGTTTTTAAACATAATGGGCAAATGGGAGGGAGGAGATTTGTATAAAAACCTCCTCAAAAACAGGTTTTCTATCTGGAAATCAACTATGCTGAACAAAATTGCTATCTCAAAATGTTTATTGGATGTGTTTGGGAGAATGATGGGCGTGGGGGGAAGGGTTAGTTTCTGTCCTATCACTTTCAACTATTAAAAAGGGTACTAGACCTTTGAATTTCCAATCAAATGAGCCTGTTTTGAAGTTTCTACGACAACGCCTTCTATAAAAACCTTATATGCCCCCAGGGCATAACTTAAAACCCTTTTCCTGAGGGTTGTGAGGGAGTGTCCTCCTCAAAAACATATTTTTTATCTGGAAAACAACTAAGCTGAAGAAAATGGCTATCTCAAAATTTTGATTGGATGTGTTTGGGGGAATGATGGGCGTGGGGGGGGGGCTAGTTGCCCTCCAATCACTTTCGACTATTAAAAAGGGCACTAGCCACTCCAATTTCCAATCGAATGAGCCCTTTTCGAAGTTTCTACGACAAAGCCTTCTATAAAAACCTTATATGCCCCCAGAGCATAACTTAAAACCCTTGCCCTGAGGGTTGTGGGGGAGTGTCCTCCTCAAAAACATATTTTCTATCTGGAAATCAACTACGCTGTACAAAATGGCTATCTCAAAAAATTTTATTGGATATGTTTGGGGGAATAATGGGTGTGGGGGGGCTAGTTGCCCTCCAATCACTTTCGACAATTAAAAAGTGTACTAGCCCTTTGAATTTCCAATCGAATGAGCCCTTTTGAAGTAACTACGACAACGCTATCAATAAAAACTTTATATGCCCCCAAGGCATAACTTACAACCCTTGCACTGAGGGCTCTAAGGGGGTTATCATCCTAAAAGACAAAATTTCCAGAACTTTCAACTACATTGAACAAAATGGATATCTCAAATTTTTAATTTGATGTGTTTGGGAAAATGGTGGGCGTGAGAGGGGCGTTAGTCGCTATCCAATCACTTTCAACTATTGAGAAAGGCACTAGCCCTTTCAATTTCCAATTGAATGAGCCCTTTTGAAGTTTCTATGACAACACTTTCAATAAAAACTTTATATGCCCCCAGGGCATAACTTACAACCCTTGCCCTGAGGGCTGTGGGGGGAGGGGTTGTCATCCTTAAAGACCTAATTTCCAAAACTTTCAACTACGTTGAAAAAAATGGCTATCTAAAAATTTTGATTGGATGTGTTTTGGGGAAAGGTGGGCGTGAGAGGGGGGTTAGTTGCCCTCAAACCACTTTCGACTATTAAACAGGGTACTAGTCCATTGAATTTCAAATCGAATGAGCCCTTTTTCAAGTTTCTACGACAAAGGTTTCAATAAAAACCTTATATGCCCCCAGGGCATAACTTATAATCCTTGCCCTGAGGGTTGTGGGGGAGTGTCCTCCTCAAAAATGTTTTCTATCTGGAAATCAACTACCCTGAACAAAATGGCTATCTCATCTCTTAATTTGTATTGGATGTGTTTTGGGGAATGATGGGTGTGGGGGGGCTAGTTTCCCTCCAATCACTTTCAACTCTTAAAAAGGGCGCAAGCCCTTTGAATTTCCAGTCAAATAAACTTTTATTGAAGTTTCTACAACAACAAATTCTTTAAAAACCTTATATACCCCCAGGGCATAACTTAAAACCCTTTCCTGAGGGATGTGGGGAAGTGCCCTCCTCAAAAACATGTTTTCTATCTGGAAATCAACTATGCTGAACAAAATGGCTACCTCAAAATTTTGATTTGATATGTTTGCGGGGATGATGGGCGTGGGGGGGCTAGTTGCCCTCCAATCACTTTCGACTATTAAAAAGGGTACTAGCCCTTTGAATTTCCAATCAAATGAGCCTGTTTTTAAGTTTCTATGATAACGCCTTCTATAAAAACCTTATATACCCCCAGGGCATAACTTAAAACCCTTCCCCTGATGGTTGTGGGGGAGTGTCCTCCTAAAAAACATATTTTCTATCTGGAAATCAAGTATGTTGAACAAAATGGCTATCTCAAAATTTTGATTGGATGTGTTTGGGGGAATGATGGGCGTGGG